>JAXGGA010012956.1:0-36924 GCA_038373865.1 Uloborus plumipes
TTCTGTGTCTGCAGTGCTTCGCAGTCTTGCCAAAGAAGCGAGTTTCTCTGCCAAGAATATGCACAGATCTTATTTTAGCTCACTTGAGTGAGCGTGAAATGCAAAATTTCATTGCGGCTTTTAGACACAAGTCTCAAAGACGGCCAAACCTTTGATGGCGCTTTTCAATCAATGAAGTAAAACTTTTGCCTTCAGAGAACTTTCATTCTTATCTTCTGAATTTCCAAAAGAACTAAAGCAAGCAAAAATTCAAAACGAAACAACTGCTTATTTGAACTCTAAGGTTGTATGGTGTGTCTTCATTTTTTAAGTTTTAATGTATTCAATTTCAGTCGAGTTTATTTCTCTATATTCGGTGGCATTTATTTCTATTTCCTTGTTATTATTGTCATATTATGTTCCATGTTAGAATTATGTTTTAATAAACACTTGAACTTGTGCAATGTTGCATTCGTCGTAACCGCCACTGAGTTTTTTTAATTTTTTTTTTTTTAGTTATTTATTCAAGTCCAACCAACTTATAATTTGTCAACAATTTTAGCATGTTTGCATGCACTGTCGTGAGCTGGTCAAAATGACAGATTATTCAAGAAAGGCGTTTTAAAAAAGCCTAATGAAACTTGCTTTTGATGTCCCACAAACATGAATTAAATGTTAAAATTTTAAGTTGTGCCTCTTGCCACTGGCAATTCTTTTTTTATCTTTGGCAGAGATCAAATAAGCGTGTGTGTGTACAAGAAAATATGAAGATAGGTGAACCATACTTGCCAACTTTTGCGGAACTGCCTTTGTAATCTTCCCCAGTTTTGGTTGCTGAACTACTGCATGGACATCGCTTATTTTTTGTGCTTACCTTTTCTTCAGCTTTTCTTATCTCTCATCTGAGTCATTCCATGTCAAGTGAGCTAGTGGTCCCCACCCGACCACCTCCGATATGGATTACATTTTACAGAGGTGTAGACAAACCTATGAAACTAACTTGCGCAAATTTTTTGCTTCCTAGCTCCAAATCTGGAGGGTCTAGGATCCCTTAAAAAATATGATCCAAAATGGCGGCTCAGCTTCGCGAAACGAATTGCAATGTTTAGGCTAAAGTTGCAGTAAATTTTTTCACGCTGGAAGCCTCAAGTTTTTGGAACTTTAAGTACTTTTGGTTGTCAATAACGTCTAGTATTTTTTGTGGGAATGAGCTTGTTACATTTTGTGTAGCACGTATAAGAACTTGCGAAAAAACGCGGTGCGTAATTTTTTCCCCTATATATTGGGTTTTCATAAGTGAAAAACAAAACGATTTAAAAGTTCTTACTTTGTAGTCCTATAGTCAAAGTACTTGTTTTTAACGGGTTGCAGCTGCAAAGCTTAAATATTGATTTTGTAAAAGATATTGCCGTCCAACTTGTCTATCAAAATCATTTTAATGAAAAATCGTCTGTTTTCAACTCACTATATCTCAGGTTTGTCACCTTCCACCGTTTTTTCGTTGGCACCATTAGAAAGAACAAATGTTTTCCTATCGAAATGTGTTTTTTTCTTTCGATGGTGTTTTTTCGAATAAGGATAAAAAAATTATCTTGAAGTATTGTCAGAAATGAAAAATTGGCATAATAAGGATAAGACTGCAGAAAATTTGGTCAGTCAATCTGGCGAACTGAGCCGTAAACAAGGGAAAATTCATTTAACGGATGGTGTGGCTTTGAAACAATTGTAAGCAAATCAGCCGTTTGATATCTGCTGCCAATTCTGACTAAGTTTCAATCCATGTTTGCTTCAGGGGCTTTCTTGAAAGGGACCAAGCTATCTACAAAACGGATCTAAGTTGTTTTTGAAGGTTCCTGATTAATTCCAGAAATAGGAATGGCATTCATTTTTATGGTTTCTGATTTTTTAAAAAATACTTTAGGTTAGTTTCTCAAAGACTTTTAGGTGGAAATTTTCCTATTTTTTTGACGTTTTTCTTCTGGAAATGTTATTGGTTGAAATTAAGCACAATAGCTACTCATTATTTTCCAGGAACGTTTCGTTCTTTTTACAGCAAAAAATAGAAACAATTTAGTCTTGAAAATTGAAAAGGAATTAAGTGAACGAAATAGTTAACTTTATCCGCGCTCAAATTGCGAGATTAGAACACAAATACTATCCAAGTAGAGAAAAGAAATTTTGGGGACCAAAACATTTAAACCGATTAAAATTTTAAATTTTAGATGCGGATCATTTGGATTTTTACTACTCAGATAAGTTACAAAATAAAAAATACTTATAGCTGTCTTTTTATTCTAAATTTAATAAATGATGTTTCTACAGAAAATGATATATTCATTATTTTTTTTTCCTTTTTAATTTTTAAGAAAAACTTCTGAAACCATACCTCGATAAATTGGCAAGACCGATATACATCTGAAATTTTTTAATGTTGCTAACTAAATAAAAACGCAAATAAAAAGATAACAAAGACTTTCATTCCTCTTTTAAAGTAATGACGTAAAATATGTATTACATCCGCATAAATGTTAGCATGGGAAATTGGGAATTATTCGTGCTTGGAAATTGACGTTAAAGACCGTAATTTCGAAAAAGTTTTTGATGGATATTGGTGATCACAATAAATCCCTATTTTCCATCCTAACACCCTCTGTATAGTATGTGTACGGCAGATAGTTCTCCAAACACCCTCTTTCTTTCGATAGGAATGTGTTAACTAATTAGTTCCTCTAATTTCCCCAAACTCTATTAATAGAAAACATTACCTTGTCCAAAATCTTGTTGTGCAAGATTATTTCCGGCAAAGCCTTGTTGTTTATAGCCCCCTTGTCCAAAATCTTAGTGTACAAGATTATTTCCACCGAAGCCTTGTTGATTATAACCTCCTTGATCCTATCTACCTTGATTTTCCCCTTGACTTCCTTAAATAAATTGACTTCCTTGATCATATCCACCTTGATAACCTATATTTCCTCCTTGAGTTCCTGGATTTAATCCTCCTTGATCATACCCCTTAACTAGATTTCCTTGATTTCCCCCGGATAGTTGACCGGGTCCTTGGAAGTTAGATAAAAAACAAACAATTTTTGCACTCATTAGTTTTAAAGGATATTGATGAAAAATAGTTTTTAACTAAATATTAGCTATCATTAGCTACTGGTTAGAATTATTCATAAACGTGTCATTTTGTCGTGCGTTTTATAAGATTTATTAATGCTTTTTTATGCGTAGCAGACTAATATTTGATCAATAATGATTGACAGACAACTCGCATACCAAACTAACTTCTGATTTATACACTGCAAGAACTAAGCTGTTGTTTTTACAGTATCATAATGGTAGCAGAGGTTCCAGCTTAAAACAGTAAAAGCACAGTAATAAACTAAAACTAACTATTTTACAGTTTTTTACTGTAAAGCAACAATTTTACAGTTTATTACCACTAAATTAGCGGTATTATACAGGGTTATTCTAAATGATGGACCCCTTTTTAAAAATTCATAATTATTAAAGTACAAATCCGAAATGAACACTCTTTATTGCAATGGAAAGATGAAATTTCAAAATTTTTTTTAGTGCAAAAATTTTTCCAGAAGCTGCAAAAAGAGGGCGCACCAGTAGAGTTTGCACCGGATTAGATTATAATTTGATTTACTGGCGCAGCTGAGGAAAATGGCGACCGTGGACCAAAAGGTTTTCTGCATTCTTTAGTTTGTAAAAACTGCGTCACAAATTTTAGTGCAGCGGGCATTTCGTGCCAAATTTGAAATTAAAGCCCCAACTAAAAAAGCATAAGTCGTTGGTTTAAGCAGTTTCAAAAGACTGGTAGTGTTTGTAAAAGGAAAAGCAGAGGAAGGCCGCTTATGTCACAAGAAATCATTGCCGTACAGCACGTGGTGGACACATTGAACATTTATGATTATATATGAAAAAAAATTTCAAATCTCCTCTTTCCGTTGATATAAATAATGTTAATTTTCGTTGAAAACTTTAATAAATATGAATTTTTAAAAAGGGGTCCATCATTTAGAATAACCCTGTACTGTGTAAACAACAGTATAATATCTGGCAGCACAGATTCCAGTTTAAAACTGTAAAATGCACAATAATGAACTAAAATTAGCAATTTTACAATTTATTACTGTAAAATTAGCTATTTTTACAGTTTGTAACTATAAAATTAGCTGTATTATACTGTATAAACAACATCTATGTTTTACAGTGTAGTAGAAAAACTAGGAGTTAACCCAGTGGTTGGAAAAACTACATTTAATTTTGTAGCGAACTACAACTACTTTGTTATAAATGTAGTTAACTACAACTACAACTACTTTTTTTTAAATGTAGCGACTACAAACTACTTTTAAATTGTAGTCGTTACTTCACTGCTTTTTAAAAAATTAATAAATAAAAAACATGCAACGTTTGAGGATTGACCGGAAAAAAATTAGTAAAGTGGTTCACATTAATAAATTAACTCATTTGAATATGGAATCTAACTAGGAATTGTCTTTGAATTTATTTGTTACTTTTGTTCCTTTTTTTTGCTAAAATTTGTTCTTTTTAGATTTTTTTACAATTTTTACGAATATTCACCACAAGAAAGGATTCAAAAATTGAAAGATTGAAAGAATTCAGCCTTCACTTTTTAAAAATTTCTTGCCAAGGAATAGTTAGGAACATGAAAATTATGATGCCAAATAAACCAACGACATCAAACAGATTGAAACAGTTCTTATTTCTCATTGCGTCCGCTACTATACTCGTGCAAGATTTGTACCAGTCAGAGTCAATTAAACCTTGTTTTTTTCCTTCGTTCTCTTTTTTTTTTTTTGAAATTTTTGTCATTTATTTATTTATTTTTTTAATTTAAAAGTAGTTCCCAGAAATTGCTACAAACTACTATCTTTTGTATCGCGCTACTCACTACTCTACTTTTTTTCTAAAGTAGTGCGCTACACTACAAGCTACTAAAAAATGTAGCTACTACAGTAGTTTCGCTACTTGTAGCGTGCTACTTCCGACCACTGAGTTAACCTCCCTAGCTGAACAATATAACATTTTTTCAAGTTCACTAATTCAAATAAGTCACTATGGTGAAATTAATGGACATAGCTTATCTATATTATATGTAAAATAGACGTGTGTGTATGGTCACTATGCAAATCCACGGCTGATGTTGGATCCTTGACAAATTTGGTGCAAAGAGGGATTTGCGCCAAAAAAATCCACGAACCAGAATACAAACGCCTACAATTAAACAACGATTCAATTTTTGTAATCCAAAGAGTTCTAAATTTAACTTCTGAATCAGAAAATAGCTCTTTTCTACATGTTGATTGGGCATTTTACACGACATAATTTTATTCTTTTATTTAGGTCAGTTTGTTGAACAGGTGTCAATTACAACAACTTTTATTTTCGAGGTAAACCGTGGAGTGCCAAACAGTAGTTAGTGTAAAGTAAAGCAGTAATATTCAATTTGCGACACATAGGCTGCATGCGGCCCCCCATTTTTCGGTTTAGTCGAAAAAAGGTGACATTAGCTTGAAATGGTCCTATTGTCAAAAATTTTCAGAAATCCAACTCGACTTTTTTATAGATTTGAGTTTACAAAACTTCTTGATTTACTTCTTGATGTTTACAAAAAAGGACTCTTAACCCCTTTTACACCCAGTTTACAAAAAGAAAGTAATGTACATCTTGCAGCTATTCTGAAGAAAAAAGAAATAGGGTTGGTTCGGGTAAGTGGGCCACCCCCCTGAAAACTGAAATGTGCATATGGTTTTGTACTGATTAGAGATGCACCGATTAATCGGCATTACCGATTAATCGGCCACTTCGCCGATTATTAATAATCGGCAAAATCGAGCCGATTAATAGGCTGAAAAATATTTTTCAGATATTATTCTTTAAAGTATACTTTCACTAGGAAACTATGATGAATAATTTTATTAACAGTAATAATAATCCTCACAGTTGATATAAAGTTTTTTTTAATGAATTCTCCTACTTTGAATATACAGGGTGTCCACTCCAATCGTGGACCAATAGCTAATTTCTAAACCGTTAGAGATAAGCATATAGTTTATTTAGGAAAAAATCTCCAAATTACGAAAGGAATTTTGGGTCTATTCAATGTTTTTCAAAAAATCAAATTTTGAAAGAGTTACGAAATTTAAATTTTTATACAGCCCCCCAGTCCTATCAATCATATTTAGTAAAACATTCTTGACACTGTAACGTTTAAAACAAAAAAAAAATCACTCTTCTACCACAAAAATTGACCGAGTTATGACGTTTTGAAAAATCAAGATTTTGCATTATTTCATGACGTCATCGAGAGATTGCTTGAGGGACCGTATGTGAAATCCTTAATGTATAAAAATTTAAATTCGTTTGGGGCTGTATAAAAATTTAAATTTCGTAACTCTTTCAAAATTTGATTTTTTGAAAAACATTGAATAGACCCAAAATTCCTTTCGTAATTTGGAGATTCTTTCCTAAATAAACTATATGCTTATCTCTAACGGTTTAGAAATTAGCTATTGGTCCACGATTGGAGTGGACACCCTGTATATACATTGACAATGATGCAACATTTTTCATGTGGCGATAGTTTTCTCCTTAGCACAGTGCTTTCAAATAATCTCTAATTTTCAAAGAATAAAAGTATTGAATTAAATTGCTACTGATTACTAAAATATATGAATTAAAAGTACTCCTAAATTGGAGCACTCCCCCACCCCTCATTTTTTAAATAAATTTTTATGTCCAATTAACATAACTAACAATGTGTTAATAATATTATTGACACTAATATGAAAATTGGTTCTAAGAAATTTGATAAAATATAGAAATTATTGTGTGAAAATTAGGAAAATGGAAAAAATCTTCTCCCAGAAATAAATTATTTACTATTTCTAAACTTGGAATTGTGTAAGAGATAAAAAAACAGTGATGGTAAAATTGGTAGTAGAAAAATAATTATCCTTATCATTAATCGCCTCAGCCGATTAATCGGCCGATTATCAACAGCCGATTAATCGGTAATTGGCCAATTTGCTTATCGGTGCATCCCTAGTACTGATCATGTTATATTTCATCACAATGATTGGTTTTGCATATATTTGGTTTCATGGAATCTTTTTTTTTTATCATATAATTTATGTCAAAAAAATTTCAAAAAAAAATTTTTTTTGCGAGTTCGAACAACATTTTTCAAAGTAATGTTTCAATGTTAATTTTTATTATTTTTTCTATGTTCATCATGGTTTTTTTTTTTGTAGAGTTTAACCTTAAGTACACATTGCAATAAGGATTTTTATGCAAAGAATTATTAATAAGTGTTTAAGGGGAGGTGTCCCACTTACCCCTTGGTTTTTATCAGTTAGGGTAAGTGGGTCCCCTCATAATAATTATGATTTCAAAACGAAAAGCAGTTCTGATGAAGCAATTTCTGAACTGAAATGAAAGATAATGATGCAGACCTAGAAAGAATTGATTCTTTAGCTACAAAAACTGCAAAAGCTGGTAACCATGCATTCGGGAAACTTGCGTCAAAGAAAAATTTAAAGTACGTATTATAAAGTTCTAACTTTACAATATGATACAAATGAAAAAAATGCCAATAAATTTGATAGAAAGAATAGAAATAGCTACTTTTTATTTGTTTTATGTAAGTGATGTTAAAATTATAACTGAGAATGAAATGATAATGTCTCGCCCTCAACAAACTTCAAATAGACGCTGCCATTAAGTGTTTCCATTTTTTTTCAACCTATATATTTTTTCTTATTTGGCCAAAATTGATCTTAATCGACTCTATTATGTTTGTTAAACACTAATTTATATGTAAAAGCAAAAAATATGCCTAACGGCTTTTAATGAATTTCACAGACATAATTGTTTGGTATTCTGCTTTATAATTTTCTGTCATACACATATAAATGTAAGTAGATATCTCGTTAATGGATACGTTTACAAAAAAGTATTTCCTACTAAAATGTTACATACTTTATCAGGTAGGACATGCAAACCCCCTTTTTAGATATGCTCACTTTAAATATAAATAAATGAGGGGTGGCCCACGTCATTTTTTAAAGAATACGATAGTTAAAAACATTTAAAGCATTTTTTGGGAAATAATGCTGAACTTGTGTTTATTAATAATGTCTAAGATAAATAAGTCAACAAGTTTAAACTTTTTTTGCGTTAAAGCTGTTGTGTAAGGCTTTGAAAACGAACTGTTCCAAAAAGGGGGCCCACTTACCCTAACCAACCCTAATTGAAGAAAGTCGTAGTCCTCACACAGTAACATTAATAGTAATCAAATTGACCATTTTCAATGTAAGCTTTGCTGAAAGCAGCATATGAATTTAACGAAGCAGGATGTTTGGGAGCGGCAGATTAGGCGCGAGGTCCTTAAGGCGCAAGAACATTGGGCGTGAGGACTTTTGGGCGCGAGGACTTTTGTGCGCCCGGAGCATTGGGCGCAAGGACTTTTAAGCGCGATGGCTTTTGGGCGCCCGGAACATTGTGCGCAAGAGCTTTAGTGACCGGACCATTGGGCGCCAGGGCTTTTTGGCGCAAGAGCGTTTGAACGTCCATAGTTTCGGGGCGTATGAAATTTCAGCCTCCGCAGGGCATTTGAGAGCCGTATATGTTAATGCGTTAAATACTAGTTTCCAACATAGTGTGTTCGCCCTCGAGGGAGAAACTAGCTGTCATGGCCGTCACGAAACTTTCTTCTATATCTATCTTGGAGACAGCTCCAATTTCCCAATTATCGTAATAACCCTGCAAATGCAGAATCAATGAGCGAAATTGGAAATCATTGTAAAAGCCTTGTTTAGATTAATTGCAAACATTTTATTTGTTTGTAAAAAGGAATTGGCAACAGTTAAAAATTTCAAATCACTGAAAGTTTTCAGCTGTTTTGATAATTAAATAGCGCGAAAGCGATTTTTTAATGAATTAATTTTTCGCATTGTTGACTAAGCTCAAAAATCACCCCACCCTCCCCCTGGGGCGATTGGCGCCAAAATTTAATCGATGCTTGCTTTCACATTGGGTTAGTGTTACTCCAAATTTCATTCAAATTGCAGCAATATTTCTCGAGATACCATAGGCGCAATGACAAAATAAGCACTTTTTATTGCTCCACCCCCCTATGGACCAATTTTCGTTTGATTCCGCCTGTTACTTCCTGAGATATAGCAATCACCCCCCCCCCGCAGATTGCTCCACCCCCTTAAAGATATTGACACGCAAATTGAATCAGCACCTGTACTCAATAGGGTCTACCTATGGACTAATGTTCGTTTGATTCCGCCGGTTACTTCCTGAGATATAGCAATCACCCCCACGCAGAACACGTGCGATTGCTCCACCCCCCCCCCCCTTGGAGGAATTCGCTAAAAAAAGTTAGGTGCACCAGTTCACATGGTGGTACATATGTGCAAAAATTTTTGTTCGATTTCATGCAGTAGTTTTTGCTCTAGCGCGGCCACAAAAACTGGTCACACACATACAGACTCACACACACACAGACAGACATTTTCCAAAAATGGTCGAAATAAACTCAGCGCACCTCAAAACGTGCAAATCCGTCAAAATTCGACATTCGAAAATTTTCACGAATCCAATACTTTCTTCTATATATTAGACTAGCTCACCCGACCACGCGTTGCTGTGGCTAAGGTATACATGTAGGTTAAACTATAATGTTTCAATAGAAACGAAAAACTTTATTACCGTTATAGAGATCAACTTTATATGAATATGAATTTGAGGTCAAAATATGAAAACAATCGAACAAAAATTTTATAAGTTTGCTAGAAACAAAAAATCAACAAAAAGTGTAGCATTTTAGTACTTAAAAATATTATATTCAAGCTTGTAACAATTGAGTTTATTAAAAATTTGCTAATTGCTATTGTAACATATTATTTTTTAATAATGTAGATAGGGTAGATAATTAACCAATATTATTTGTTATTTTTTGAATTATAAGCATTTTTAATTTCAGTTTAACTCAACACTAATCGGTGCACACTGCACAATATTCTTTGTTAATCTGTCTCTTGTAAACAAAAATATATTGGACGGTTTTCCCACACGGGAGCAAGCGACCTACAGATGCCCATGGGAAAAACATGGATTTTCTAAATCTAAACCGCAAATTGACATTGTTTGTCCTTGGGACTTATTAACGGACATGGCGAAAGCTAAACGAATGGGAAACTGTAGCCTTTTGAAGGGTATTGAAGATTCTGACGGTGTCACTGGGATACGTGGCAACAGAACTACTTCATCTTTAAACTTTCCAGTCAAAATGATTGCCTCAATAATGTTCCCGGTGATTTTTTTTTGATAACTAAACGCGTACCATTGCATAATCTCGGTGGATTTAAATTACGTAGAAGAACTATGGGTGAACCAATTTTTAACCGCAGGTTATGTGGTGGCATTCCGGGTATGTTTAAAGAATTTTAGCCAAGAATACAGAAAAGCTGGTAGCTAAATAGATAATTTGCAATAAAAAATATATTGCGGTCCTAAATTGAGATAAAAACTATCCTATCATTTAAGTTGGACAAAACTGAAACTGCGTGCAAAATCTGGTTAAATCCGGTTCAGTAGCTGAGGAGTCCATTGGACACAAACACGGGGACACGTAATTTTTATATATTATAAGAAAGTTTATTACTTGTTTACTGCGCTCCAGAAGCTGCCAGAACGTGTGCTTTATGTCGCTCAGCCATGGAGGTGTCGAAAAAGGCTTAGTAAAAAGGCTTAGCCAATAACACAGAAAAGCTGGTAGCTAAATACATAATTTGCAATAAAAAATACATTGCGGTCCTAAATTGAGATAAAAACTATCCTATCATTTAAGTTAGACCAAACTGAAACTGCGTGTACAATTTGGTTAAAATCGGTTCAGTAGCTGAGGAGTCCATTGGCCACAAACACAGGGACACGTAATTTTTATATATTAAGATAAGAAAGATTATTACTTGTTTACTGCGCTCCAGAAGCTGGCAGAACGTGTGCTTTATGTTGCTCAGATATGGAGGTGTCAAAAAAGGCGTAGTAAAAAGACTTAGCCAAGAACACAGAAAAGCTGGTAGCTAAATACATAATTTGCAATAAAAAATATATTGCGGTCCTAAAGTGAGATAAAAACTATCCTATCATTTAAGTTGGACCAAACTGAAACTGCGTGTAAAATTTGGTTAAAACCGGTTCAATAGCTGAGGAGTCCATTGGCCACAAACACAGGGACACGTAATTTTTATATATTAAGATATAGAAGAAAGTAAAAATGACGCTCATTGCGTCATTTCTGTTAGTAGAGAAAGAGGCTGATTCTATCTAAACATCTCAGCTTCTCTCTCTAGACTTGTTATCAAAGTCGAAGTCCACACTACCGACTACAACCGGTGGGAGCACCCTTTGGCGTGAAACCGGGTCAGGACAAAAACATTCTCCTTACTTAAAATACACACCTTGTGCAAAGACATTTTTAACTTTGTTTTGACATTAACTAACTTGATTTTCATATTTTTCCCTTAAGTAATTTCACAGTTCAAGAAGTAATATTTCTCCCTTTTATATGACAAAAAAAAATTATTATTACATTTTTTGTTATAAATAAGTATTCATGTTCTACCCATTGCTATATTACTGAGTGGTACACGACACTGCTTCGTTTTATTTTCATGTTTATCAACTATTTACTATTTAAAAAGAAAGAAAGACTTCATTTTAAATATGCACAGACTAATATAATTCCGCGATTGCTCTCTGTGCTTGATGCGCCATCTATCGGCTCAAAATAAACTGCTATATGTCACTACGTTCGAAGCCCTTTTTTCAAAATACCTTAAAATTATGGTATTTTTTTACTCATTTCATATTAATTGACCTTAAAAAAGATAAAAATGGAAGAAAATATTTATGTTTTGCTATACATTTTGAAATAAAGCATTTTTTTGAGCGTTTAACGATAAAAATCAATATAAACGAGGGAAGTCCCAGAAGACAGAAAAATGAAATGTAACCATTCATATTTTTTACATGTGTAAAATAAGTCATTTTCTACAAGATAGACTATTATCTAAGAGAAATATCAATTAGATTTGAAATTATAAAATTATCAAATATATATACCTAATTTCGCGTAAATTCATCAAGTCTATTTATAATAAAAGTACTAAAAAGCAATCAAAAACATCATCATATTAAAAGATAATAGTCTATCTGAAGCGCCATAATGTAGGGAAGATATATACAAATTTTCAAACAAAAATAGCTAAAACTTTTTTAATTAGAGGCTCCTGCGTTGCTCAAAATAACGAAAAAACTGATTTTCGGGAAAATGCATTTAAAGTATAAGTATCAAATTATTTAATAAAATTTGAAATCAGTTATTTTCAAAACTCTCCGCATTTATATTGGACACCTTCTTTTTCCTCAAAACATGTATTTTTTCTCTTTTTACTAGATTTTAGTTTTTCACTTTTTTTCTTCAACTTCCGGTTATCAAAGCAGACGAAAACTCAACTTCCGGTAACAGTTTTGTTTTCGTGTCATTATTAAAACAGCTGTAACTTTTTTAATACTCAGCGCATTGACAAAATTCAAGTACCATTTTAAAGCTAAATGATTGAGTAATAAAATAAGATAATAAAATAAAAATGTGAATTTTGACCAAAAATCATTTTTTCAACGTAGTGACATACCTTAAAGAGCTTTTCAGCCTAGAAAATCGGCCGAAAATAAAAAGCTCCCCAAGTAACAGTGTTGTCATCATAGCCTACTACCTAAAATAACACAACATTGAAGGCTTTTTTGCTAATTTTCACAGGTACTACACTCTAGTAATTTTTACATGTGTATTAACTAGAGTGTTAGGAGTGGCACTATGGATAAAACCCAAGTCTCTGGTTTGTTTTTACTCCCCCCCCCCCTTGCTGCACCATCGCCTCAGTAAGTTTCTTTTTCACTGGAAGATGCCCTGACAATTTGTCTTCTGCTGAAAGTTTTTAGAAGGCTCTATTCGAAACTGCAATTTAGAGTTTTTGAGCCAATTGCATTGGTTTTGTGCAGTCATAGAAAAAAAAAAACCCGAAACACTTTGAATTATTCGGCTGCTATACTTGCTAAGAACAAAAGAAAGGTGTCTTCTGACATGGATTAAAGTCTTCTTGAAAACTGTGAATGAAATTTTGGTAAGGGGCCATATACAAAGTGAAATGAACACAAAGTCTGAATTTTCAAATAGGAATCCCTACATTTGGTTACATAATTAGGTGCGGAGGGTCAAAAGCTGGGTACCAAGCGTCATCACTTTAGGACCAGTAGAACAAAAGTTATGACCGACCAAAGATTTAGGGACCACCACCACATTTAAAATGCTACTTTCAAGGTCAAAGTTTACAAAGAGTAGACAAATCATATTTTTCGAAGAAATTAACAAAAACTAATTGCTATAATATGTTTGCTTTCTGTAATTAATTAAATTCTCCGGTTTTGTTAAAGTTAGAATACTTTTTGAAACATACCTATTTTTTGAAAACCCTACTGTTAGAGTTCAAGGGCAAAATGCAACATTCTATCTGTATGATTAAACAAAGATAGATGCATACTTTTAGCTACACACTAACTCAGGTAGCACATATCTTCTGGAGAGAGGTTACATTTTAAAAGTCTTTGGTTTTTTTTTTATAAACTACTGTATTAGGATTGGCAATAATGTTAAACTGTGGCTCGGAATAAAAAAAAAAACGTCTGATCGTCTCAGATTATTCCGAATAATCCTCCGAGATGCCACAATTTTCTGTGAAAATCAAGTAACCACGTAAAAAGTTTTCTGAATTACTGCATGTTACATGAAAACACTTCTCACTAATGGACAAAAAATTGGATTGTCAACCAGTTTCAAAATATACTCAGCAGTTTTATTAACCGCTTCGCTTTCAACGTATGGCTACTGTTGAAAGTAAAGAACTTTATAAAAACAGAATATATCCTACATCTGGTGGATAAGCATATCGCCCTTTTTTACTTCCTTTTACGTAGTAAAGGAAGTATTGTGATCGCGAAAAAAAAAATCACTCAAATTTGAGTCTAAATTTTGATTTTGCTCACCCCCGAATGAATGTTCAGTAGTTTTTTCGACCTGTCAGCACGTGCATATGTACCTACCAACATATAAGCCCTCCGAAAAATCCTTTTCAACCACCCCCGAGTTAATTACGACGAGTTTTCTCGTGACGTCTGTATGTACGTATGTGCGGATGTATGTATGTATGTATGTGGGTCGCATAACTCAAAAACTATATGCCGTAGAAGCTTCTAGCTTGGTATGTAGGCTCTGAGGATGGTCTAGTTGTGCACCTTCCCTTGTGGTTGCATTCGAATGTTCCCAAGGGGGTGTTTTACCCCTTTTTTGGGATAAATCAGTGTTAATTTCAATGCTGACTCAAGTGATATGAATTGGCGCGACCACTTGGCGATATGTCGCCAAGCTTTTGGTCGCCAAGTGTTTGAGACCAACTTGGCGACATATCGCCAATTGGCGACAAATTTGGCGAAAAAATTATTTTTTGAATTTGGGTTCAACTTGGCACTATTGGCGATATTTTGCGAAAAATTTTCTGAATGATCTTAAAATCAGCAATCTTTAGAAAATTAACCATTGTAAAATATTTTTTGCATTATTTCGTGGCAGATTAGGGGAGTAAATATTTGAATTGTTACTTTGCTCACTCCAAGCACTTTTTTTAACACTAAAGGCAACTACTAAGAAATTTACACGTAAAAGGAAGTAGTGTGGGGTCCATAACAGATTTTTTAAATAGAAATCCACTGCTGTTGCGTCAGTTTGAACAGTTGGTGGGTATATGGTCCCATAAAATGGTTCTTTCAGCACATCTTAAAAACTACTGGATATTTTGAGCTCCCATTTTGGATTCTCCTTTGAAATCACTTCTCAATATTGTTTCTCCATCAAAATATTATATGGTTCCAGATCATATTTTTTTCAAATATTAATTCCTTAATTCATAAAAAATTCAAAATTTTATCTGAGAGGAAGCCAATGACGTTTTTATTGTTGGGTTGGTTCATACTTTGATATAAAAAAACAATCTTTGCCGTATCAAACGTGGTTTAGGCACGGCACAAGTATCAAAAATATTTTTAACATAACGGGTCGGTTTTTTCTCAGTTCAATTGTGAAGCAACGGCTGGAGCAAATTTAAAACGGTTTGGTATTCAAAGTTAAATGAAGTTGCTGATCACAAATATGCGATAAAAAATCTGGTATGAACTCCACACTACTTCCTTTTACGTGTAAATTTCTTAGTAGTTGCCTTAAGTGTTAAAAAAAGGGCTTGGAGTGAGCAAGATAACAATTCAAATATTTACTCCCCTAATGTGCCACGAAACAATGCAAAAAATATTTTACAATGGTTAATTTTCTAAATATTGCTGACTTTAATATCGTTCAGTGAATTTTTCGCAACAAATCGCCAATAGCGCCAAGTTGAACTCAAATTCAAAAAATAATTTTTTCGCCAAATTTGTCGCCAACTTGGCGATATGTCGCCAAGTTAGAGACAAACACTTGGCGACCAATGCTTGACGACATATCACCAAGTGGTCGCGCCTATTCATATCACTTAAGTCTGCATTGAAATTAACACTGATTTACCCCAAAAAAGGGGTAAAACACCCCCTTGGGAACATTCGAATGCAACCACAAGGGGAGGTGCACAACTAGACCATCCTCAGAGTCTACATACCAAGCTAGAAGCTTCTACGGCATATAGTTTTTGAGTTATGCGACACACATACGCACATACATCCGCACACATACGTACATGCAGGCGTCACGAGAAAACTCGTCATAATTAACTCGGGGGTAGTTGAAAAGTATTTTTCGGCTGCTTATATGTTGTTAGGTACATATGCACGTGCTGACAGGTCGAAAAAACTACTAAACATTCATTCGGAGGTGAGCAAAATCAAAATTTAGACTCAAATTTGAGTGATTTTTTTTTCGCGATCACAATACTTCCTTTACTACGTAAAAGGAAGTAAAAAGGGGGTTTTCATAGAAAATTTTAAAGTTGATGCCAATTTTTATATGAAGACGACTCATCAGCACCAATTTAATATTAAAAATTTTAGAGCATATTATTCCTGAAAAAGTAACATATTACACGTGTCTCCAGTGTTAATAGTCTTCAAACAAGCGAGTTTTTCGTTTTATTTTTCTGTGACTGTACCTCATTTTTTTCCATATTTTGCAAACAAATGTCTCAAATTGTTATTGGTTCACTGTTGTAGTGAATATCTGTTGTGAAATTAGGATTTAGCGGCAAGGTTGTAATTGAGATAATTTGATTAAGCAGTTAGAGATCTCCACGGATTATAGCACTGCTGTTAGCAACATTGATATTTCAAAGCTAAAGTCAATTTAAAAAAAATATTATCATTATTAAGAATTAAATTAAACACTAAAATACTGTTTGGCAGCACTTAAACCACTAGCGAACACGTTAAACGAACGTAAATATGTGAAATTATTTGACTTCCTGACTGTTCACGTTCATATGAGATTTTCACTGTACGTGGCACGTATAGCACATTTTTACAATGGAAATCATAACATAAAGAAAAGGAAGTAACCCAAAGAGCACCGTTGAGAATCAAATTTACGAGAAGCCTTTTCCCCTCTTCTGCTGCCTCGAAGGACCTCCCGTAAAAACACACACTACGTAAGAATTAACTTTTTATCTTTCTTTGTAGCTTGTAATATGTTTTTATTTCGTAAAAGCAATTATGTGCACTCGATAACATTGCGTACACGTAAAAATTACCCGACAACTTAAAAGACATCTTCAAATGAGATGACAATGCCTCCCGAATTTTCGGGGCTGTAGGTAGTAAGTGCTTAACCCTTTAACTGTCAAGTTATTTTGATGATTTGGGTGCATAAATTGTCAAATTTTTTTATTGCAAAAATCAAGTGTTTAGTACAAAATAAAATGTACTTAGTAGTTAAAAATTGATATTTTGAAGCACGTGGGTTAAATATTTAAAGTTTTATAGCCACTGCATATTTGCTTGCGGCGGCTGCCACTCAACATGGCAGTTGTAAAGTTCGCTTCTAGTGGAGCATTATTTTCTAAAAATGAAAAAAAAAATAATTATTTTCTAAAAAATAAATAAAAGAAAAAAAATAAATAAATAAATGAAAGTGTGAACTGAAAACTGAACACCTTTCAGTAATTCAGTCTTGTGTGGTATAACTGGAAACACTTTTCCAAGCACAAAGCCGAGAAACAGTCGAGTTTGACAAAGAGATGAAGCCGAAATAAACGTCTCCCGATATACAGGGTGGTTATAAATTAACAGGAGGTGTTTGGAGCCCTCTAGCTCGCGAACTACTGGGCGAAACATTGCCAAACTTCCTGAGCATGCATATTAGACCATGGGATTTTGATTTCTGGAATAAAAAAAAATAGTTTGAAAAATCACCACCAGGGGGAAATTTGGCGCTGTTAAAGTGTATTATTCTGATTATCGAAGAATTAATTGCTACTGACAAAATATGCATCCATTTTATTTGCAAAAATGACCTTTTCTGTCACAAATGTGGTTTGATATGATCGCCATTGTAAAGTTGTAAGAGCTGCATACGATGCACAACATTTTCTACGGCAGCTCGTAACATATCAGAATGGACTTCTCTAACTTTTAAAATTATCATATCTTTTAAACTTGCGATATCAGAAATGTTTCTTTGATAGCATCAAAGCATTGTTCTCTAATAGCATTTGCAAATTCGTCAACTTATAGCTGATTAACCGTCTGGCGCCCCTAGCCTGGTTGCTGGGCTAGAGATCCAGTCATTTTAAACCGCTTAATCATGTTTCTTAAATTTGTTATGGTCAGCGGGCCTTTTCTCAACTGCTTCACTCGTCGAAATTCTCGAAGAGTAACATTGGCATTTTCATCACGCTGATAGTAGAGCTTCACTAACAAAGCGCGGTCCTGCATAGTTAAAAGCCATCAAGAGGCAACTACGCTCAGAATGATGAGAATGCTCCCAGTCAGTCATTTCATACAGATGATCGCTAAACGCAAAGCGTTCATGCGAATTATTGCAATCTATTTGGTTAAATGGACAGCTGTTTTGTTCGTGGTGATATTTTTTTCAATAGAAAATTCTACGGCGATCATATTAGACCTCATTTGCAAAGAACAATCATTTTTGCTTGGCGAAATTGATTTATACAGCATCTTTTCAAGTTTAATTCGCGATATTCAGTGTAATACACTTTTACAGCGCCAAATTTCCCCCTGGTGGTGATTTTTCAAACTATTTTTTTTTATTCCAGAAATCAAAATCCCATGGTCTAATATGCACGCTTACGAAATTTGGCAATGTTTCGCCCAGTAGTTCGCGAGCTAGAGGGCTCCAAACACCTCCTGTTAATTTATAACCACCCTGTATATACGGGTATAACAATACGATGCACTCAAAAAAAAAAAAAAAAAAAAATTCCCCGAGTAATACTCGGGCGTGACATTTTCGAACACCAGTGCTGTGCCCGAGATTATCTCGGGCATGACAGTTAAAATGCTGTCGGCAGGGGAATATGGATTAAAAAAATTGATCTTATGCATAAAAAAAGTACTAAAGTTCAACCTTTTACAGTTTTACCAACCGGTATGCAACACTATTTCGTTTTAGTTTCAAATTTATTATTTTTTTGCTATCTGAAAGGAATTTGAAATGCAGCTTTCTGTACGACAAGCTAATTTCATTCCGGGGTTGTTTACCTTTGTTCGGTGCGCCATCTATCGGTTTAAAATGAACTACTTGTCTCTGCCCCTTTCAGCTTCAGAAATCAGTCATCTCCTCATGCCGCGCAGCGTTTCGCAATCGTAGGATACGATTCAAACTTCTTTTAAATTGAAGGATTTACTGCTAATGTTCAATGTACAAAAACCTAGTTTTCGATACCCATAATAAAAAACACAACATAATTTTTCCACCACTTTTTTTGTATAAACAAAATGCTTATAAGTTTAAAAAAATTTTGCTGGACTTCAATATAGCAGTTTCCGAGTTTCTAAATTCACGAAAGCCTCGTAACAGAGGCGGAAATCGCAGATTAGTTCGCGTTCCGTGAACGCCCAATTGTATTTAATCTGCGAGTATCAAAGCGTGGTAAAAGTTTAACTGCGCGATATCCGCCACGCACAACGATCCCTCACCTAAGGGTGATTCTCCAAAAACTTCGCATTAAAACTTTCTTTAATATGAATTGAATAACATCAGAATAAGTATTTCTAACAATTAAAAAAATAAAAAAACTTTCTAGGTCAAATATTTTTTGTACTGTCCTACGGGGACATCATATTGTTCGGATTTTGGAGAATCACCCCTAAATGAAATCGCTTCCTGCCAGTGCTAAGTTTAGTGCGGGATTTAAGTGAAACACGGGCGATTGCAACTCACCAATGCAATCGCAAATTACCAAATTTGGATTCAAGTGAAACGTTACAATCGCTACGGGATACGAATCTATCGTAATTCGACTTCCAGTAGCGATTGCAATTTTGGTCTATTGCGATCGCCTCGAAGCGATTGCAATGGTGTTTCACTTGAATTCGGCCCTCAGTCCTTTACTTCATTAGCAGATGGTGTCAGTGGCGGCTCGTGCCTTAATTTAGTGGGTGGGCCCGCGATTTTGCGTTTTCCCAGTCTAATGCTTACACAGATAAAATGGAGAAAACAATAATTAGGAAACTAATGCTGAGCGACGTAAAATAATATTTATCTATTTCATTGATATTGTAAAGGGAGAGTCCTTTTTTGGACATTCTTGGTCCTGGATATAAACGTAATCATGATACGATTATAAATTTAGAGCTTTAGAATACTTATCTCTTCTCCAAGCATTCATAATGTGACAACCGGCAGGATGACAAAGTTCATAGAGCCCATACAATACTTACAACCCTTTTTAATATATTAGCACAGCATTGTGACAAATATGATAAAATTCAAACTAATACCAAGAAAATGACAAACGCTCCGCAAGTCAAAAATAAAGTCTTCACAGAAAAATTTTGAAAATAAGAATCTCTAGATCCAAAACGCAAATCCATTAATAATAATAAATAATAAATCCATAGATATAAAACAGAGAATATATGTGTGTGTGTATGTATGTATGTTCCCCATACAAATCCGCAGTTTACGTCGGATCTGGATCTGGACTAAATTTAGCAGTACGAAAATTGGCCCGTACTTGAGCACCCGAGAAGGGTCGTTCGAATGCCAAAAAAGTACCGATCCATTCGAATTTCAATTTAACGACTCAAAATTGCTTTTAACCCGAAATAATTATCGGATCTTCTCGATTTTGGTCTCATTTTAAAGCCTGCGAAAAATATCCTTTAGGGAGATTTTCTTCTGAAGGTTTTGAAAACTCCGAACCACTAACTTCACCCAGAAAAAAAGATACTGCCGTTTTTAAGTTAGTAAGATCAATTTTAAATTGGATTTATTCATATCGTTTGCACGATCGTGAAAGAAATTAAATAGCGTGAAATAAATTATTGATAACAAAAAGCGGGGATTGATAATTTGTAGTGGGGATTTAAAACTTTTTTGGCGATTGATTCATTTTTCGTACTGCGCAAAATGTCGAGTTAAATCTAATCGGGACTTGTATAGATACGCGTTCCTTGACATAAATTTTATTCTCAAGGTATACCAGGCAGAGTCGAGCCACGCAGCTAGTAAATAAATAAAATATGCATGCATTGTATTACAAATAGGTGAGGGGGGATGAAACTGACAATCTTTATGTCTGTTAGTAATAAGTGTTGAAAATGAAAAAAGAAAGACAAAGAAAAAGTTTAAATGTAATAAAAATCAATCGAAAAAAAAACGAAGAGCGCGGAACGAAAAGAAGCGAGAGTTTTCTCCCTAACACAGAGATTGTCTACCCTGTACAGCAAGGAGACATTTCCCTCTTCTTCCCTCATCACCGCTTTGGTTGGGGACAAAGGGAAATTCTGGGCCAGAGTGAAAAGTGCCCTCTTGCGGGACCGCCGCGAATCTTAGAGAGTAGTAGGGGGAAAAAGCGTGTGGGCCTGGGCCTCCCCGGTTAAACGCCATCTTGACAAGCGCTAAGCGATGGGAAATTTCTTTCGTCCAGTATAGCACTACGTGGATTTCGTGCGCTCTTTATTTTTTACATCGGCCAAATTTTGCATGTCCCTCAATATTTAAAAATAATAAAAAATGCATGAACATTTTCAACGTTTTCTCTTTTCTGAAAGACAATTGGATTAAAATTATACCCTGGTTTAAAATAACAAAAATTTCCTTGCCATCTGTGAGTCAGTCAGTTTCTTGTTTCTCACGCTGTTGTCAGTCTTGGAGCGTTTACTAGCTTTTCTTTACTTTGTTAATGTCATCCTTATCTAACTAATCGTTTGCCTCCTACTAACAAAACCCATTAAGATGAGGGACAAAGATATTATCGTTCCATTCAACAATTGAGACTTGAGGGGTCCCTTGAGGGGGGTGATCAATCGCAATATGTTTACATCAATCTGCGGTGGAGAATTACAAACTTATTTTCCTAATCCCCAATATGATGGTAAAAAAATATTTATACTCTTTGATTCTGTGCATATATTGAAATGTACCAGAAATAACTAGCTGAACCAGAAAACGTCAGAAAATATTCATGTTTCCCTCATTCAATGATGAGAATGAGCTTCTACATGCATCGCTGGGGCATTTAAGATATCTTTTTTCAGAAGAGGAAAATTCCTTGATAAAATATGCCCCGAAGTTGTCAAAAAAAGCTTTATTTTCTTCCAACTTGGAAAGGCAAAATGTTGCCTTATGCTTAAAAATCTTTGATGAGAGTAATGCGAGTGCATTACGAAGCTTGAATGACGAAAAATATGAGGGAACGGCAATATTCCTGGACATAATTGTTAAATGGTGGCGAATTATGAATATCAAGAACACTCGAAAGGGGTTTGAAAAGTTTGAAGAAAATAGCAAGCCCTTCGAATGCTTAACTGATGAAAGAATAGATTTTTTAAGAAAATTTGTAAAGTGGTTAGAAATGTGAAAAAACATGCAGATCAAGGGTATCAAGAGCAAGAGAGCAGGCAAGTTGACAGAAGAGACATTTTGTTCCTTAACGCACACAACAAAAGCAATGATAGAAATTATCATCTATAATTTTACAACTCTAAATTCTAACTTTGTTTTAACTGCGAAGTACCAAACTGATGCATTAGAGGAAGATTTGGGCAGTATAGGCAACTCCATGGAGGAAATTATAATTTAACAACAGAAGAAGTAATAAAAGCAGAAAAGAAACTACGATTAACAACTGTCATCAATTTACATTCCACCAAATACGGATCATATCCACTCTCAGAATTTCTTCTTGATTTTTCGGAAGAAAAAGATGAAAATGTCGAAGCAGAAATTAGTATTCACGGCGTTGATTTCCGTAACCACACGGAAGAGGAGGAAAATATTGTACCCCTTTACATTTATATCTCTGGATATGCCGTACATAAAATTAAAACTCATTTGCAGTGCCACACTTGAGTTCAATTTTTAGCCTCGGACAAAACAGTCTTGTTCGATATGACTGATGAAAGGACAAAAAATTATTTGCTTGATATTGACTGAGGAAGATTAACCTATTCCAACCCAGAAATTGTTAAAACTTTAATGATTTGTCATAAAATATTTCAGTTTATTTTAAGAAACCAAGAAGAATTGTTGTTTTTGCCTAATGTAAAAAGTGTTTTGAAAAGTGCAATTAAAGAAAAGCTGTTGGAATTTGACGACGTGAATGAAGATTGTGAAAGCTGCAATCGTCCTAGGATGGAACTTGTTATGAAATGTGTTTCTGTCTTCTTGAATATATTTTTAAACAATTACACGAAAATAAAAAATAATCCAACTGTAAACAGGGGAACGAAACGTAAGTACACGATTTTGAAGTGCAGTGCTGCAGAATAATATTTTTTTATTAAGTTTTCAGGAAAGAAAAAAAGTCTAGTTCCATTAATGAGGGGTGAGAAATCATATTTTTAAGTTTAATAAAGTTTCATCACATTCATTTAGAAAAAAGCGCGGGGGGGGGGTGAGAATGCAAAGACCAACCACACTTCCTCGTGGTGCCTCTCGGGAAATGCTGAATTTTTTTTTTTTCAGTAAGCATACATGGTTCTGGCAAGTATTAACGTGATGGAAAAAAACGCAATTCGAAATGTTAAAAAGGAAATATAAATACAGGTTTTCCATTCAAAATTACATTTTAAAGTTTTCATTTAGTTCTAAGAACATAAAACTCACACTCACAAAAATGACCAATTATTTAATACAGAAATTATCAGTAGAGCAACGAAACTTCAGGAAAGCGCCGCTCAACAACACGTTTAGTTCCATCGCTTAGCGAATTGCCCGTTTTGCGAGGACCAGGCCCACAGCTCAATAATTTTCCCCCTCTCTCTATTACTCTCTAAGATTCGCGGCGGTCCCGCCTCTTGGCAGATATTACAAGGGGTGTGATCACTCACCGCTCTTCTTATTCCAGCGATTGTGATTGGCTAAAAGTGGAGGTGTGTCGATCGCTAGCGTGCTTCTATGGTGGGCCATTGCTTGTTGGCCCACGGAGCTTGTGCGAAGCGCTAAAATTGACGGATTTTGAACTTTCTTGCGTTGTATTAGAGATGAACAGGGGCAGGGGGGTGCCAAAGGTTTAAAATATGTGTTGTGCACTATGTTTTTTTTTTTGAACTGAGATACAAAACGATATATTTTAATTGTGTATTTTTTTTCTTTCAATTTTTCTGGGTGGGCCCGGCCCACCCGGCCCATACTGAGGAGCCGCCCCTGGATGGTGTTCTCTATTTGTAACGATTTCTGTGCGAGGGATAATTACTCTAAGGGCCCTGCTCTACATCAGCGAAAAACGCCACCGAAACTGAAGGCAGAAACCGAAAATCCGAGTACTTTCCATAGGAACATTATTTGCTCCATTTTACGTTTCTGCTTTACGCTCGCGTTTTCCACTGATGTGGAGCAGGGCCCTCACTGCTTATTTAATTCTAATGGAATTTTCATAAAAATGAAAAAATATGCTTCGTTTAAAAAAACATGCACGATCAACATATTGACAAAACATCGTGTTCACATGTATGTCAAAAACAGCAGTTTTATGGGGTTGACACATTGCGAAACCTCTATATTTCAAAAGATATATCAAGTTATTTAAATTTCAAGATTAGTATGAGTACGTAGTAAATAGTAAAATCTGTTATATATATAACATAATCAGATTGCTGATGCAATTTCAGTCTGACCACTATTACACCGAACTAAATAAAATTATACCGGAATAAAAAAATGAATACGTATTTCGTTAAATAAAATCTGTAAATAGTTTAAGATCGGTGGTAAGATGATATCTAATATCTTTAAACGAGTAATTCTTGTATACATATATTTCGGATATCGAAAACGGCTCTAACGATTTTAATAAAATTTTGTATTTAGATATAGTTTTGGTTTTTGAGTTCATCTACATCGGCGTTTTCTCTGTAAAAACGCGAGTTTTCACAAAAACCCCCGTTTTTTGTGCCTTCATTTTAAAAGTTTGAGAAGTTTTCTTTTGCCATTTTCTTTATGATTATTATTATTGTTACTATTTCATAGCAACCACGTTTTATTATAACAATGGATTTCATATGTAATCAAATCAGCGTAAAATAAATTTTTTTGGTATTTGGCAAACGAGTTTTGGCAACGTTAGAATTGTTGTTGTTTTTGAAATGTTAAAGAGATCGATCAAAATAAAGTTGGGGGCCGTGGTAGCCCGATCGTTAAGGCGTCGGTCTCGTAACTGAAGGGTCCCGGGTTCGATCCCAGCCGATCAAAGATCCACCGTCTTCATTAATGGTGGCTGGGGCGACGTAAAAATGTTCGTGGTTTCAAAGTCCTCCACGTGAAACAATACTGTGGGTGCTGGGCCAAGAGTTTGCTCGGCCCTTGTTCAGGTTCAGAAAAAAAACAAAGCGCTCTTCAGGCCCCATCCCGGTCAAACCACGGTTCTGGTATGTACGGGCGACCCTGGAGTGTGATGTGAGGGGAATTTATAACCAACTGGAATCATATGAGTACTGGAGAACAGGGACTCGAGTCCCTGTTCTCCAGTACTAAAAACGTTTTATAAACATTTTTAATCCGTTGTTACAACGTTAACAACCATTTTAGAACCTTTAAAAAACGAAGTGTGCTACTTGGGCTGCATCTATTCTCATTAACCCTTCCCGCGTCTTCGGCGCCAAATGAAATGAAGAATAAAGTTTGTGTGATTTTACGGTGCGCGTCGTTAAAAAAAGATTGTGATGATGATGTCTTGTCTAAATAAGGTTGTGTTTTTAAAAATAAATTACGGCTGTTTTAAATACGTAATTGCAACCAAGGACAAAAAAATGCTTTTCAAGTTTATCTAAATAAGTACTTCGAACTTTAGAAAAAAACACGATTTTACAAACCTCTTTTTTTTTTAACGGAGCGGTGATCGGTCGCCAGGTACTCTAAAATAAAGTGGGAAACCTATAAAGACTTTTTTTCTACATAGGAAGCGACTTGAATAATAAATAATAGTCAAGCTTTTTTCATGATGAGTTCTCCAAAGCAGATTCACTTGACTCACTTTAAAATGTTTTCGAATTTCTATTAATTATTTATTTCTCATAAAAAACAAATTTTATTACTTGAAGATAATTCCGTTTACAAGATTTAACAACAAAAGATTTTTTTTAAAGAATAATATTTTATCTTACAAAGATTTAACCTATATTGCGCAGTGATTAAAGTGAAAAACCAACGTAAATGTAGCTCAAATTATTAAGAAAATGCAGCGTATACCTTTTTAAGGGGTTACAATACCTCAAAAATGACCAAACAACCAAAAAAAAATTTTTTTTTTGCTTATTTCAAAAGTAAAACTTATTTAAAACACTCAGAAAAAATAACATTGCTCTAGCTCAATTATTTAACAAGTTATGAGTTACTCTAGGGCATGCCACGCTATGTGTTCCAATGGAAAAGCAAAACTTTAAAGTGCTTTTTCTCGATGATCAGTTTTTAGTATTTCCATGTTACTGGAAACGCTAAGGAATTTTTTCTATTGAAGATACAACTTTAAAGCAATATTTTTTGCACTTAGGATAATATATTTAACAAAACTGTACATTGAATAAGCATTTTACAAATTACTAAAATTTTTAGAGCCCGTTAAACCTTTAAAAACAAAATTTTCTAATTATTTTTTACATAATAGGTCACAAAACATTTTAAATGTGCGGAAACAAAAAAGCCTTAGGGTTTTGAAAAAATTGAAATTTTCTTAAATTTTTCAATTTTTTAAAAAAAGTGAGCAAAATTTTTAATGTTTGAAAGTAAATTATTGATTGTTAAATAAGTGCAGAAACAAAGGTTTCAAAGAATTACGCTTTTCACGTAAATTAAAGAAAATTGTTAGAAAGGTACAGCGACCCCTTAAAGGCTATAGTGGAGCCTCTTCACGAGTGCAAAAAGTTAAGCACACAGCAGGAAGGCCGTGAGAGTGCCAGTTTTCTCACAATACTGTTACTGTGTGTTGAACTTTTTGCCCTGATGAAGAAGCTTCATTGTAGCCTTGAAATAGCTATACAAAGTATTTTCCTGATAATGTTTTCTCATTTAGATTGGTCTTTCATTTTAATCATGTATTAGTACAAAGCTTTTGTGGTCATTTTTTATTTGTATTGCATAGTTTTGACTTAATGGTGTAGTAATAAAATCTATTTGACATAAATGAAAAAATCTATGTCATTCATGTACAAACTGAGCAAAATTACAAATGCTCTTTTCAGAGTTACAAGGAATATTTCTTCAATGCAGAAGTTTCTGTTAAATGCTTCTAAAATTAACGTCAAGAAAAAAAAAAGCACTTTTTACTCTTAAATAGACACGGAAATTTTTCTTTGTAGCGCCATTTATGAAGAAAATTTTTTTGATTCGGCGGCTTTTTTTTTTAATACTTCCCGCTTTTCTCTATTAAACTTTTCCAAAACAAATTTTTGCTCCTCTAAAAATATTTTGGTGTTTTTAATCCGCCCAAAAAAGAAAAAAAAATCGCTATTTCATCGGGTCTCATGTCAAATACAACAAAATGTGATTATTAGAACAGTTGCGGTTCAAAAACATATGCAATTACAAAACCTAATTGTTTTGTTTCACGTACTTCTGTTTTCTGGAAGAAATACCCGTTTCTGTAAAGGAACTAGTTTATGCCATTATTAATTTTTTGAAAGAAAATTCAGAAACAAAATCTGTTTATTGTGCTTGAAATAGATGTTTGAAAGAAAGTATATTCTCCTTCTCAAAATGTTTTTTTTTTTTTTTTTGAAAATAGTTGTTTTTTTTTTTACCGGACTACTTCAGTAGATATTGCGTAATGAATGCGATCGATTTTTCACATTTAGTTTATTTGAATAATAACATTGCCATAATAACATACATTATTAAAGTAAGAGAACTTTTGGTTCAAGTTGCAACATTAATCCCTCTGAGTAATGCATTTGCATGTTATTATTCAACCGCGACGAGATGGCCGGTGTCAATCAAATGAGAAAACGAGTCCATTCCTTAAAATAGGTAGAGAAGGAAAAAACTCCAGTGTGCCATATTTGCAAGTTTAGCAACATTTTGGCGAAGTGATAATTTTTATGAAATATTAAATAATTCTTCGAGCCACACCTGCATTTGGCGAGGAAGTGAAAACAAGTCTTTGCTTTCTTTATTGCAACCCTTATGCTACCATTTTGTTTTTAAATTTAAATGAACAGTTGGAGGCGTTGCAGTCAATGGCCAATGGCTGTGGAAAGATATAAAATCAAAACCCACCTACTTTCTTGTATCCAATGAGAAATCTTTCTCGATTGTGCAAAAATTAAAATAGTTTCCTCTTTGGCTAATTTCTCAAATTGGGAGACCAATTAAAGGTAAGCAAGGTGACTTATTCAAGCTTTATAACCAATGCCGAAATTGTGAATCCCATTCCTCAATTTTCATCTGCGTATCACCCCTTCCTAAAAATGTACAATCCTGAAAAAAGGAGGAGTCATAGGCCATCTCTGCGAAGTTGAATAATATATACCCTCAGAATTGCATTCGATAGTTGTTTTTCCTTCTTCCAATGTGTTGTGTATGATTTGTTTGCTCTTCAAAGGGGATTCAGCCTTTATTTCAACTGATGGCTCTTTTTTTTTTTTTTTTTGCATTTTGACTTCTTTTAAGTGATTCTTTATTTTCAGAATCAGAAAAAAAAATTAATATTTCTGAGTAACGCATATGTATATATATATACGAGGGATCCCGAAACAAGCTGAAATTATTTCTTTAAGCTATTTAGTTTTCTTTTTTCTTTCTACAAGGGAGCCTTGTACCCTTACAATGTACCCACAGGTGCTTTCACTGTCCTAGACAATTTTTGATCTTAACTCTAAAAAATTGAAGGCCTATTCTTCCTTGTTTTTTGTTAATCACTTCAATGTTGTCAAATCAGTGTAAGAGTTTGAAGCCAATTTTCAATCCAAAAAATAAAAAGTGTCACATGGAGACAGGTCACGCGAATAAGTAGCGCAGGGAAGCACCTTATGGCGAACAAACAAATTAGTTCAACTCCACTTTCTCTTCAACTATCAGTCAGATTCCGTGGAACAAAATTGGCAGCAAGCCTCTTTTGTTCTAACTTTCAGTTAAAATTCGTTGAGCCGAGCTCCAACTCAACCACGTTCACTAGACAGAAATCAAAGTTGCACGTTGTTTATTTAAACTTGACATTCATAAAATATGCAGAGCGAACAAAACAGCTTCGGCAAAGCAATCGCTGCAGATAAACAAAACTTGCCAGGTCGACAACACAGGCAGAACTGAATATGCTATGGAATGCGTTATACGCACCTGGCGGCAGAAATGCGTTCTCTGTTTATGTTTTCTCTGCAATTGTATTCAAATTCTTAGTAGTGCTTAGAAACGTATTTTTTTAGTCGTCACACACCTTTGGCACGAAAGTGACACAAACTGAAAATGTTCGGAAAGCTTACTAAATCAATATTTAAAATCTAAGTTTTATGTTCTTTCTTTCCACAAAGCTAGCGTACACAACCGGAGACTGGCGGCGTTATAGCGATATAATCAACAGTAATACATCATTAAAATTACCTAATACCGCAAAAGAGCTGAAATTTAACTCGCTCGAAGTACTCTCTCAAAAGAATTAGTAAAATGATCATTAATTTATTTCAAAAACATTTCGTTAGCTCCTTTCATATTGGCTTTCTAACTTGGCAAGTAGGACTGGCAAGCACGGAGTAGACTTTAACGTAATTTAGTGACGATTAAGGGCCATGCTCCACATCGACGTAAAGCAGAAAAATTAGGCAGAAGCGTAAAATGGATTCAATGGTGTTCCTATGGAAAGTACCCGGATTTTCGGTTTCTGCCTTCAGTTTCGGTCGCGTTTTACGCTGACTAGTTAGAAAGACGGTATGAAAGGAACGAACGAAATGCTTTTAGGATACGTTAATTAACATTTTCTAACTCTCACTGCTAAAGTTAACGGAACAGCGATAGGACTAGGAGCCAGTTAGATTTCAACTCTGTTGTCAGTGACACCGACTGCTTCAAACTCCCAAACGCTGATTCTGCGGAACTTGGTTTTTTTCCCATTTATATTTTTGTAGGGATTGTTTTCTCTTGCGTGATTTCGAAGTTAAGAAGTTATTTCTACTTTTAAATTACAAAAAAACGAAGAGTTTTTTTTGCATAAATGAGTATTTAAGTTCAACCCATTGCAGTACTACTGACTGGTATTCAACGCATTAATTTTCATTTTTATCAGCTATTTGCTATTTAAAAGGAAAGAAAAACGGCATTTTTACTACGCACAGACTAATGCAACTCCCGAGTTGCTCTCCTTCGTTTGATGCGAAATCTATCGGCTCAAAATATATTTTTTGAGGCCCTTTTAAGCTTCGGAAATCCGTCGAAAATAAAAAGCGTCTGAAGCAATCCAGCGTACAGCAATCATACCCCACGGTACGAACTAATACAACTTTGATGGCTTTTACCCTAATTTTCAATAAACAAAAACCTAATTTTTGATGCCTAAAATGATAATTAGAACACACTTTTCCACCACTTTTTTTTTATCAAAACAACATACTTATATATTTTGAATTAGCCGTTGTGTGTTGCAATAAATTAATTTCTTTTGCAGAGATTCATGAAAACCTCTTTAATGAGGTGACCAGAAACCGGTAATTGCCAAGTTTTGGTGCGGAATAATTGTGTTTGTTGGAGATATGGGTCATTCAGACGAAAATGGTACAAATCATAGCTGAAACTCTTTACTTAAGACGATCAATTTAAATAATTTAAACGAACTAATAATTTTTTTTTAAATTGCGTTTCCATTTATTTGTGTATAATGAAGTGTAAATAACTAGTACATGACTCATTTATGAAAGTATTTTAAATATTTTGATCACTTTGTGGAACAGAGTGGACAAATAAGCCTTGAAAAATATCTATATAATCACAAAGAAAAGTTAGAATCACAGAATAAGCATGAAGTGGAATTAACAGCCTAAAACTGTAAGTTTATCTGCAATTTTAAGAAAAAAAAAAATCTATTTTTTCGCCTACTTTCCAGTTAAAAATAAAAGAAAGACGAAAAAAGTGTTAAAAGTAGCTTAATGCATCTAAAAATATCGCCAAATTAAAAAAATATCTCCAAGTAAAAAAATAAAAATGTAAAATGAATATCGAAAAATTAAAAATTTGAAAGTAGGGTATTGAGATGGGGAATTTGTGTGTCGGTCTGTCAGTCGGTCGGTCGGTCTGCCTGTCCCCCCCCCCCTTAATAACTTTTGAATGAACATTCCGATTTGGACAAACTTTTTTTTGTTGGAAAGATCTCGGCGAGTACCGCTCATTCCCATATTTGATTTTTCGATTTGAATAATTTTTGGTTCAACTTTGAACCGTTCAAACAACCTGTCCCGCGATGCTAACTTTTGAGTGAACAGTCCGATTTGAACAAACGTTTTTTTGTTCGATAGATCTTATCAATGATACTTCATTCTCGTATTTACATTTCCGATTTGAACAATTTTTCGTTCAATATTGAACCGCTCAAGCAAGCTGTCACCCATAATAACTTTTGAGTGAACAGTCCGATTTAAATAAACTTTTTTTTGTTCGAGGTGTCTTAGCAATGATACTTCATTACCGTATTTAAATTTTCAATTTGAACATTTTTTCGTTCAACATTGAACCGTTCAAGCAACCTTTCCCCACCTAATAACTTCTGAGGGAACCATCTGAATGGAATAAACTTTTTTTTGTTGGAAAGATCTCGGAGAGTCTCATTCCCATATTTCGCTTTTTGATTTGAACCATTTTTCGTTCAATATTGAACCGTTCAGAAAAAAAATTAACATTAGCGTCTACGGGGAATTCAAGTTGAATGTTGATCCTGAACTTAAAGTCGGATTTAATTCAAACTAACTTGGTAAGAAAATAGTTTTGATAAATAATGTTTGTAAAGTACTTTTCTGAATAATCTTCTGTGAGGACTCTGATTTCGACTCCGACGAATGAATTATACCTAATCAATTGATACTTGATGGCCCAAAATTAAATGGAGAACAAATAAAAAATACTCAACAAATAATCATTTCCCCAAGAGTAAGAACTCAAAAATGTGATGCTACGGAACGAAAGAGTAGGCTTTCTGAGTATGTTCCGCACTGTATGCAGTTATTTCTATCATCAACTATAGTGAACTCTCATTTATGCGCCGGCCCAAGAGACCAACAGAAAAAGGCGCATAAGTGAGAGGGGCACAAAGTGAAAAAGCCTATTTAAAAGTCTAAAATGCAACATACTCGTAAGTTCTATAATGAGAGCATGAATAAAAATGTTTCTGTAGAAAATGGTTATATTACTACGGTTTGGCAACTACTGTAACCTAACTACAATGATAAAGATAAAACAAAAATAGTAGCTTACCTAATCACAAACTGGTCCGTTTAAAACGATCGATAATAGATATTTGTCCCTCTCCGAATATTTGTTCATGTATAAAAATTGCCTTCCGTGAGCAATAAAAGCGAAAGATTAAAGAGGAAAGTAAAGAAACATGCTCAATTTGTAGGAAAATAAATTAAATTGTTTGCATTTTACGAAATATTCGGCGCATAAGTGAAATATTTATCTTTATAGCGACGCACAAACGAATGAAATTATCATTATACTATTAGGTTGGTGCGTATGAAATGTCGGATTCTCTTTACATGCGGACGTTTGTCTCCCTGTTTTCGTTATACTTTTGTCTTTGGCATAACCTCATTCATAGTCGTATTGTCCATTGCCAGAGACTCATTTCAGCAAAATAGGTTTTCTCGAAGGTCTTCCCTTTTATTGTTTCTTTTGAGTTTATTACCGATATGAATTCTGCCGACACACAAAACAATTGCGAAACTGAACGAACTGGAAGATGAAGTTTTGCAGCATCCACCATATTCACCGGATCTCTCGCCGACCGATTTTCATTTTTTCAAGCATTTAGAGCTGTTTTTAAGGGGCAAACACTATGAAAATGAAGACAGTCTAAAAAACTCGATGTCAGAGTTTATTAATTCTAAAGACCAAAATTTTTTTAAGACAGGCATCTACGCTTTAAATCTCGTTGGGAGAAGTGTATTGAAGCGAATGGAGCATACTTTGATTGAATAAACAGCTTTTGAAGAAAGATATGCAGTTTTATACAATCACTTAAGAATCCGACATTTCATACGCACCAACCTAATACTATGGAATGTGCAGGGACCGCTGAAAATCGTTGTATAAGTGAAAAAGGCGTATAAATGAGACGGTGTATAAGTGAGAGTTCACTGTATATTTTAAAGGGGCAACCAACCCTTGAAATTAACCAAACTTGTGGACAATGAAAGAACACCGTATTGCTCTTTCTTTAACGAAAATGTATCAGAAGCTATTGATTAGGAAAAAATAGCTTTCGTATTAATTAGTCTTCTCCTACATACAGGAAAATGAAAAAAAAATAATTTCTTGTATTAAATGTAGCTTAATGAATTCTCCTTACTATTGACACCAAAAACTGTAACCACATTGCAAACCATAAATCATAGTTTGGTGGGTGAGTTTGACTGTTTTCTTGACTGCTGAAGATGTTTATCCATAGTGTTATATTCAGCAGAAATATTACTGGGATTCTTATTTAAATCTAACAAATTCATCTCTGTTAGTTAAGTGGACGGCGGAGAAAGAAATCGTCTGTTATTGCTACTTCATTCGTTTATTATTTTTCTCATTGTTATGTAACTGATTTCGTAATAATGGCAGTGCAATCCTCTTCGTCAATTTTTTTAATTTTTTTTTATTGAACAATGACAAATTGCTATTTGTTTTCTTTTTGAACCTCAGACGTCACGATTTTCATATTGGGCTCGAAGACGGCAAGCAGGGCGTCTCGCTGCGCCAGCTCCTGGGACGTCCACCGGCCCCTGCTTCTTCGCCACCATGCAGGACACGGTGGCGCCCATGTCCTGCATAGTGGTGAAAAGCACACTCAAACACCTACACTGTGAAAAATAGCTGTTTGTTTACAGTATGATACAGCTAATTTTACAGTAGTTTTACTGTAATAAGCTGTACAATTGCTAATTTTGGAGTAGTAAACTGCAAAATTGCTAGTTTGCAGTAATAATCTGTAAAATTGCTAGTTTCACAGTATTAAAATGCAAAATTGCTAGTTTACAGTAATAATCTGCAAAATTGCTAGTTTATAGTAATAGTCTGAGAAATTGCTAGTTTTCAGTAATAATCTTTAAAATTGCTAGTTTCACAGTTTATCACAGTGCATTTTATAGTTGTAAACTGGAACCTCTGCTGCCAGTAATATACTGTTGTTTTTACAGTATAATACAGCTAAGGTAAAATTGCTAATTATTCAGTAATAAACTGCAAAATAGCTAGTTTTACATTTTATTACTGTGTTTTTACTGTTTTAAACAGGAACCTCTGCTGACAGTATTATACTGTAAAAACAACAGCTTTTTTTTTTTTTTTTGCTTTTTTTGTGTATCGCAATTTATCATTGCAAAAAAACATAATTTGAATTCAAAACGTTAAAATTCAAATCCAATGCAGATTTTTTAATTTTTTTTAAATCATTTTTATTTTTATCGAGACCCTCCAAACGAAGATACCCTTTCAAGATAACAGATAACCACTTCACTCAGATACGCCTGAAAACAATTCTAATATATCGTAGCAGTTGGATGAAAATTTGTGTGATATTTCGTCATTAATTCATTGTCATTCATAAGGCAGTTCTTAAGCTTTTTTCTTTGCTTTATGTTTCAGGAAAAGGAAAATAAGTGAGTAGTGCTTGTTCTTAAGATTAATAATTTAATTATTGTTTACAACACTAGAGAGTTTGTTCTTTACAGGTATAAAAGTAATATGCTTAATACCGTTATAATTACTAATAGTTAAACTATATTTTCATGATACTCTAACGGATTTCCCTCTGATTTCCAAGACTATTGAATATCCGCTAAGTTTACATGCACTTATGATACCTCAACATGCAATATAGTTTTGCCCTTAGTATTTATAATAGTATTAAATATAGTACTGTTATGTTCGTAAAGAACGTGAATTTTATCTTTTATTCAGAGTTACATACAAACAACTCAAACACTTATAATAGATCAGCATGTAATATAGTTTAGCCTTTAGTATTAATAATAGTATTAAATTAGAGATGGAACGAAGCTTCGGCCGGGCCGAAGCTTCGGCCAATTTGCCCAAATTACCGAAGCTTCGATCTGGCCGAAGCATGAGTTGTGATTCGGCCGCTTCGGCCTGAAATTTATGCAGCGAATGAAAGACAAGTGAAAAAGAATGCATGATAGGGTAAGTGCTCCAGTAGTCGGCAGTCTCCAGTAGTCGGCCACAATGACATAAAACTCCTCATAAATACACTGCTCGACATTGAAAATGCAACACCAAGAAGGAGTGGTCAGAAATTCATGCAAATTTTACCGTAGACGCACGTCACTGAGTTATGCAAATGATATGAAATGCGCAGCTCTCCGACGCACGTGAAGTAAGATATAAGAGAATGAAGTTGAAAAGTGGGCTATGTTCATGTTGGTTTTTCTGCCAGACTAATTATCGGAGAAATTTGGTTTTTGTCTCGAAGGATACGTGTGATAGGAGGAAATGCCACGCCGTCCTCAACGAAGACACTTCCAGCATATAGACGACTTTACAAGGGGTATGGTGATCGGACTGAGAAGAGGAGGTTGGTCCATACGTCAAATTGCAGCTGATACCCACATGGATGCAAGCACTGTGCATCGGCTGTGTCGGAGATGGTTGGAAAGAGGAAATGTAGCCACATTGAGGGGTGCAGGTGCAGCCAGAGTGACGTCAGACCGCTTGGATCGACGGATTCACCGACAAGCTGTGGCGGACCCGCAAGTCACTTGTACGTCGATTCTGCAGCACGTGCAAGGTACCCTGGATGTTCCTGTGTCGACCAGAACCATTTCCCGTCGACTGGTTGCACGTGGCCTGCAATCACGGCGCCCGCTAAGAAGACTGCCATTGACCTCACAGCACAGACTCCAACGTTTGGAATGGTGCCGGACCAGAGCGACGTGGATGGCAGAATGGCAAACCGTAGTGTTCTCAGATGAATCCCGCTTCTGTTTGTCCAGCGATAGTCATCGCATACGTGTGTGGCGTCGACGTGGAGAAAGATCGAATCCGGCAGTAACTGTGGAACGCCCCACAGCGCGACAACGTGGCATAATGGTTTGGGGCGCTATTGCATACAATTCCGTATCACCTCTAGTTCGTATTCGGGCACTATGACGGCCCAACGATATGTAGATAATGTACTGCGGCCGGTGGCAATCCCCTACCTTCAGGGTCTGCCAAATGCAATTTTTCAACAGGATAACGCCCGGCCTCACAGTGCTCGAATCAGCCAACATGCTCTACGAGGTGTACAGATGCTTTCCTGGCCACCATACTCTCCTGACTTGTCACCAATCGAACATGTGTGGGACGTGATTGGACGCCGTTTGCAGAACCTGTCACTGCCTCGTTCAGAGGACGAACTGTGGCAAATGGTTGAAAGGGAATGGAGTGCCATCCCTCAGGACGCGAAATTACAAAATGATAAGCTTCGCAGCACATCCTCATGTTTTTCGCCAAAAGGCGAAGATTCAGTTCGGGAAATGGGCACCTCCCCCCTCCCCCCGAAAGTAAACATAGAAGAAGAAAACCGGTAACCTCTCGCGAGTTTTTCTCCCAGTCGGGTGGGCTTATTTTATAGTTACGTTTCGGGACTTTTCATAATGGATTTAGATAAGAATACATGATTTTCTAATGTTTTTCTTTGTTGTAATACGAAAGCTCTATTTTTTTTTCATTTCTTTCTGTTTTGTAAATAAATATAGTTATGCCTTTTTAATTCAATATTATGAAATCAATGAGTATAAGAGTAATGCGGGAATAATTTTTTTAAGTAATTCAAATTCATTATTATTAACAATCATCTATTTCCGCTAAGCGCAAATAAGAAAAAAAAATGCCATAACGTGAAGTTAATGTTGTAGAAATTCAATTAGGTAAAATTAGCTTAAATAAATTACAAATTAAAATGTTTCATACATGTGGTTACGAGTCCACAAGAAAACCCTTTA
>JAXGGA010012957.1:0-36921 GCA_038373865.1 Uloborus plumipes
CAACTAAAAATTTGTATTACTATTTTTAAAAATTGCCCTAAACATTGTCCGGCATTTTATGTTTGAACTTGTTTTCTCATCGGATGCGTTTAATATAGTATTGAGAAACTTTTATGGACGTAAATAAAGGCATTCCCCGAGGTTCCCCCTCAGTGCGTCTGCATGTAAACAAATTAATTTCCCAAATTATCTGGCTACATTTTTATGGCTGTGGCGGGAGCGCTAAATTGGTCATAAGTTCGTTGTTCATTAATTAGGCTTGCATCTCACTTATTCTCTCTCTTAAGACTCAAACTATGCGTATTTTTGCTAAAATTCCAGAAATTGTTTTCCGAAATACTTTGAGCCGTCTGAAATCACAAATGATTGCTGTCTGCATTATGATACTTTTATACATAGATATACACATGTACCTATATTATACAATTGAATATTTTGATTTTAGATGATTGTTTCTTTTCTTTCTGTTTTTAGTTTGCGCACACCGCAAAAAATAAATGTTGATTATACAGTATAATACAGCTAATTTTATAGCAATTTAACAGTAATAAACTGTAAAAGTGCTAATTTTACAGTAATAAATTAAAATTGCCAGTTTCACAGTTTATTACTGTGCATTTTACAGTTTTAAACTGGAGCCTCTGCTGCGAGTATTATTCTGTTGATTTTAGAGTAATACGGCTAACTTATGGTAATAAACTACAAACATGCTAATTTTACAATAATAAAGTGTAAAATTACTTGTTTAACAGTAAAACTGCAAAATAGCTATACTAAACTGCAACGTTTCTCGACAAAAACATCGTGACGTTAGCCTATGAAAAACGAACTAGATAAAACGTCACAGCCTACTTGGCGAATAAGAGGAGATCGCTGACTGCTTGTGAGCTCTTATTGGCTCCGCCCGTAGTTACGTCACTGCCAAGTTAAATTGTATTCTAGTATAGCTTTACAACTTCTTTACAGTTCATCACTGTGCTTTTTCACTGCAAAAAATAAGTTGTTGTTTTCTCGGTATAATACTGAAAGCAGAGGTTTCAGTTTAAAACTGTAAATGCGCTGTAATAAGCTGTAAAACTTGCTATTTTACAGTTTATTACTGTTAAACAAGTAATTTTAGTTTATTACTGTAAAATTAACAATACTACAGTTAATTAACCTCTTCCCGGCTTTTCCCGAGCTTGACTCGGGCAAGAGAAATGTTCCATTCTGGCTAATCCCGAGTGTAGCTCGGGCACTGTGAAAATTAACACTGCACAACCAGTCTTTCCCGAATTATTTCACATGTCCCTTTTATAGTTTCGGGATGCTTTTATTTACTATTGTATACAGTGTTTTGAGCTATAAATTTAAGATAAGAGTTGGCGCCTACTCCAAAGTATAATGATTTCTGTCATACAGAAAGCCAATTTTATAGGTAAATACTCATTTATTACTCATTTATTTAAATAGATATTTTTACATTTATTTTTAGGAAATGTTGCATGCGAATGGTGCTATTATGTTTAAAAAGATATGTATGTATGAAAATAAGCATAAAAAATTTGACATTTTTTTATCCGTAATCCCGAAATAAAATGAGCCTGGAAGGGGTTAAAATAAAATTAGCTGTATTATACTGTAAAAACAACAGTGCAGTACTGGCAGCAGAGGTTCCAGTTTAAAACTGCAAAATGCACAATAATAAACTGAAACTAGCAATTTTCCAGTTTATTACTGTAAACTAGCTATTTTACAGTTTACTACTGTAAAATTAGCAGTTTTAGTTTATTACTGTAAAATTAGCTGTATTGTATTGTAAAAACGCTCATATTTTACAGTGTACAGTTTTAAACTGGAACCTTTGCTGCCAGTATTATGCTGTAAGAGTAGCATCTTATATTTTGCAGTGTGACACAAATATCGACAATGTTTAGAACGTCAAAAAGTATTGTTACAAATCTTGTAAAGAGTTGTTGTTTTTCCTGCCTTGCATCATTTTCATTAGTTTTGGTTTTATCTGACGTCATGTTGCAAAAGTATCTGAAGATATCACCTTTATCACTTGTATACCGGCCTTGTAACGTTTTGTAGTTTTTACACTTGCCCTAACTTTAATAAGCGTGAAGACATTTTCGCGCTGAGCTATATTATTGTAGGTTTTTCTTTTTATCGCTAGAACTTTCTTGAATGGATTATTTAAGTTATAGTCCGTGGAGTTAGTGCAAACATATTTCACTTCCGGATACCAGTCTGAAATTTTACGTGGGGCTTAAATTCACATAGGAGGACAAAAAAACGCCGGGAGACACTTGATCGGAGGTCAAGGTCATTCCTTGATGACGTCATCAAAATGGCCGCTTTTACAGGTAAATACGTTCGTTTAACTGCTTAAAACTCCATCATAGTTTGAAATATTGCAAAACTCAAATATATCACCTGAAAGCTCTTTAAAAGAGCTATTTAGAAAGATTTAATTTTTTTTCTGAGGTCAAGTTCTCACCTGTAATGACGTCATCAAAATGGCCGCTTTTACAGGTAAATACGTTTGTTTAACTCCCCCTAAAACTCCATCATAGATTCAAATATTGCAAAACTCAAATATATCATCTGAAAGCTCTTTAAAAGAGCTATTTAAAAAGATTTAATTTTTCTTTCTAAGGTCAAGGGCCCACCTGTGATGACGTCATCAAAATGGCCGCTTTTACAGGTAACTACGTTTGTTTAACTCCCCCTAAAACTCCATCATAGATTCAAATATTGCAAAACTCAAATATATCATCTGAAAGCTCTTTAAAAGAGCTATTTAGAAAAATTAATTTTTCTTTCTGAGGTCAAGGGCCCACCTGTAATGACGTCATCAAAATGGCCGCTTTTACAGGTAAATACGTTTGTTTAACTTCCCTAAAATTTCATCATATATTTCAACATTTCAAAACTCAACTATATCATCTGAAAGCTCTTTAAAAGATCTATTTATAAAGATATAATTTTTCTTTCTGAGGTCAAGGGTTCACCTGTGATGACGTCATCAAAATGGCCGCTTTTGCAGGTAAATACGTTCGTTTAACTGCTTAAAACTCCATCATAGATTCAAATATTGCAAAACTCAAATACATCATCTGAAAGCTCTTTAAAAGAGCTATTTAGAAAGATTTATTTTTTCTTTCTAAGGTCAAGGGCCCACCTGTGATGACGTCATCAAAATGGCCGCTTTTACAGGTAAATACGTTTGTTTAACTCCCCCTAAAACTCCATCATAGATTCAAATATTGCAAAACTCAAATATATCATCTGAAAGCTCTTTAAAAGAGCTATTTAGAAAAATTTAATTTTTCTTTCTAAGGTCAAGGGCCCACCTGTGATGACGTCATCAAAATGGCCGCTTTTACAGGTAAATACGTTTGTTTAACTCCCCCTAAAACTCCATCATAGATTCAACTATTGCAAAACTCAACTATATCATCTAAAAGCTCTTTAAAAGAGCTATCTAGAAAGATTTAATTTTTCTTTCTAAGATCAAGGGCCCACCTGTAATGACGTCATCAAAATGGCCGCTTTTACAGGTAAATACGTTTGTTTAACTCCCCCTAAAACTCCATCATAGATTCAAATGTTGCAAAACTCAAATATATCATCTGAAAGCTCTTTAAAAGAGCTATTTAGAAAAATTTAATTTTTCTTTCTGAGGTCAAGGTCCCACCTGTAATGACGTCATCAAAATGGCCTCAAATGACGTCATCACAGGTGGGCCCTTGACCTTAGAAATAAAAATTAAATCTTTCTAGATAGCTCTTTTAAAGAGCTTTTAGATGATATATTTGAGTTTTGCAATATTTGAATCTATGATGGAGTTTTAGGGGGAGTTAAACAAACGTATTTACCTGTAAAAGCGGCCATTTTGATGACGTCAGTACAGGTGGGACCTTGACCTCAGAAAGAAAAATTAAATCTTTCTAAATAGCTCTTTTAAAGAGCTTTCAGATGATATATTTGAGTTTTGCAATATTTGAATCTATGATGGAGTTTTAAGCAGTTAAACGAACGTATTTACTTGTAAAAGCGGCCATTTTGATGACGTCATCACAGGTGAGCCCTTGACCTCAGAAAGAAAAATTAAATCTTTCTAAATAGATCTTTTAAAGCGCTTTCAGATGATATAGTTGAGTTTTGAAATATTTAAATCTATGATGGAGTTTTAGGGGGAGTTAAACAAACGTATTTACCTTTAAAAGCGGCCATTTTGATGACGTCATTACAGGTGGGCCCTTGACCTCAGAAAGAAAAATAAAATATTTCATAATAGCTATTTTAAAGAGCTTTCAGATGATACCTTTGAGTTTTGTAATATTTTAATCTATGATGGAGTTTAAGCAATTAAACGAACGTATTTACCTGTAAAAGCGGCCATCTTGATGACGTCATCACGGGAGTTCATGACCCCTGATCAAGTGTCTCCCGGTGGTTTTTTGTTCTTATATATGTACCTAAGCTCTGTACCAAATTTCACACTGGTATCCGGAAGTGAAATATTTAGGCTGTTTTTGTCGCTAACTCCACAGACTATTATGAATAAACAGGATTTTGCTAGAACGTTGTAAAAATTTCCTTCCGAGTATAAATAGCTGGCCTTGAACACAGTTGTTAGTTCTTTTCAGATTTGATGTCTGAGAGGCTCGTTTTTATTCGCTTGGGCGAATGTTTGTTTTGCTTTTGTAATTTCTTAATTACTGTTCACGTTAGATACGTGGTGCTGAGTTACTGTTGAGAGCACAGTGTACTGTTTGCTATCTAATTGCTGGATGTTTAGCAATTGTTTCCAGCTCATATTGTAAATAGTGTAAATACTTGTAAATAAATTTATAGTTACTTCCTCAAGATTGGAATGCTCATTTAAAGAAAGTTGAAGGTGCTACGGACTCGTTACAGTATTTAAAAAGGTGCATTGTACAATACCGTTGCTGAAGATAAATTCGTGCAGGCACCAATAACCCCACCCGTCACAATGATTTTTATTGACACAAAAATTGCAAAAATCGGTAAATTCATGATATGACCTTCAAACAGTCCTTCAAGAGTTCAAAGTATTATACATGAAATTTGGCACAAATGTGGACATTTTTTTTAATCTGAAAAAATTTAAAAGTTTGGACTCGGTGCTCCATGAAAATCTTTTTGGTCAATCCAAAATTTTGGGTTCTTAATTTATATGAGAAAATGCACCTTTTTGGCTGTATCGTAAAAAGTTAAAACATTTTGAACACCTGTTTACAATTTTAGAAAAAAAAAACTTAGGCGCCTCTGGAAGCTTTAAAATAACTTTTTTTGGTCAGGCAAAAACTTCTTAGACCTCTTCTTAGAAGAAGAAGCGCTTTTTCTTGTCATTATCATTTAAAAATTTAGGTATTGAATACATAATGATATAAAGGAATGAAAAACTGAAAAAATTGATGAAAGTAGAAAACTAGAAGGCCCGGTACTATTATGATTTTTTTTGTCGAACCAAAGCTTTGAAAACGAAAATTAGATGAGAAATAACTCCTTTTTATTAGTATCGCTGAGAAATTTATGAAGTTTCAAGTTTTTTCTGTGGACCTTAATGTACAGATCAGCTCTTTTTGTCAAAGATGTACAAGTTTTGTACCTGTGCGGTGCAGCGTCTACAACATTATTTTCATTTCTACTTTTACAACTGCTTACAAGCAGTGCCAAATCTATTCAATATTCCCCTCTCTCTTTCCTTATTTTGGAGCAACACTTGCTTCTGCTTTAATAATGAAAAATTATTTGGTTTCTCATACTTCGTGTAAAAATACCACCAGAAGGTGACCGAGCTCCGCTCGAGGAAAACAGGTATCGAGGCTAACTCGAAGATTTAAATTTTCAATTGTGATTTATCAAAACAATACATGCCATAAGAAAATTTGTGAAACCATTGGTAAAAAGATAACCGGTTAAAGTGCACCATTGTAAACTATTCTAAACAAAGTTAGAGTTTGGAAAGGGAACTATTCCACACAAAGATTAAGTTTGAAAAGTCATAGGAAATAAAATGTAATTGATAATAAAAAAAACTATACAATTAAAGAAATGGTACAAAGTGAGCAGTGTAAAGATTGAAGTGTGTTGAAGTTCAATATTTTTGACAAATTTATTTAGAAAAACCAAAACCTCGTGATTCCTCGTGGCCAAAAACCCCAGACCCTCAAGTTTACCGGAGTTAATTAATTCTGGGGCGATTTTCGACTTGGCAACCATTCCTCGTATTATCCCTAACGTGTACCAGGGGACCGAGCCCGCTCGGAAAAAAAAAAAAAGAGGTTTGTAAACTCGTGTTTTTTTCTAAAGTGCGAAGTACTTATTTAGACAAACTTAAAAAGCATTTTTGAGTCTTTGGTTGCAATTACGCATTCAAAACAGCCGTAATTTATTTTAAAAAACACAACCTTATTTAATTCATGCTCACCGTAAAATCACACCTAATTTAATTTCATTTGGCGCCGAAGGCGCGGGAGGCTTTGATGCGAATGGATGCCGAGTCTCTGTTCTCCAGTACGCATTTGGTTCCAGTTGGTTTTGACTTTCACTTCACTTCACACTCCAGGTCCCCTACCTCCCCTCCCCCGTACATACCACAACTCGCTTTTTAACCGGGATGGGGCCCTGAAGAGCGCTCTGTTCATTTTTGAAGAAGGCCCAAGTGCCGAGTAAACCCTTGGCCCAGCACACCCCAGAGGTTTCGTTTCACTTGGAGGATTTTGTGACCACGAACATTTTTAACGTCCCCCAGCAACCATTAATGAAGACGGTAGATCTTTGATCGGCGGCTTGATCGACCCGAGACCCTCCGGTTACGAGTCCGACGACTAACCGATTGGACAACTGCGGACTCAGGCCCCTGTATAGACGAGCCGACGCATCAAGATTACCACTTAGGATCCAGCGCGTTTGTGAGGATTGTCTTTTCTGGCCAGTTATCGCTTTTTGGTAACTTTTTACGTAAATTAACAAAGCTTGGCAATGTCTCGAAACTTTGCTCTGGTAACCCTAATTCCTCAACAATGAAAAATGAAAGTGAAAGTTAATAATTTGGATCCAAAGTGGTGAAACTTAAGCTTGATGCGTCGGCCTGTCTATATAGCGGCTCTACCGCTGCCCATACCCAATTCTAACTTTATTTTGATCGATCTCTTTTAAATTTCAAACCAATAACAATTCTAACATGATGCCAAAAATTATTTGCCAAATACCATAAAAACATAAATTTACGCTGATGGGATTAAATATGAAATCCATTGTTAGCACGCGGTTGCTATGAAACGGTAACAATAAGAGAAATCATAAAGAAAATGGCGTAGTAAGAAATCTTCTCAAACATTTAATGAATCCTATCTGTAACTCCGAACTTTTCGACCGTAGCGCTTCAAAACCGGTGCCAATAGATTCCCCGTGGCCAAAAACCCCAGACCCCCAAGTTTACCGGAGTTTATTAATTCCGGGGCGATTTTCGACTTGACAAACATCTCTCGTATTATAGTATAGGATAAGAAAGAATATTACTAAAGAATGTAATCAAAAACTCGCTTTAAAATACTTGCTGTCAAACGACAAACATTTCCTAGACGATACGCCACTACTCTATTTTATGATTCCTCAAATCTGAAAAAAGTTTTAAGATGCCAATTTTATTGCAGTTGAAAATGTTCACTTCTATCTTTTATCATCCGCATGACAGTTCAGTTAAAAACAAGGAGTTTAAAAAGAGACCTGGTGCACTCCCCAAGACCGGCACCCATTCTTTCATATGGCTCAACTATCGGTGGAAAGCCATTGTCACGAGAATTTTGACGCTCAGTTTCTCCACCTGGTGGGGGCACCTGGATTCTATTTGATGCGAAACTGCACTAGGAATTTAATTTTGCCGAGAGATACTCCATGGCGAACGAGTACTCGGGGGATCTTTTACATGCCAAATCATCATACGACATGATCGCATTTTCTGCATCAGGAACATCCAATTGGAGCCGGGTTAAATAAATTAGGAAGTTTCGCTGGGTTAGAGAATTCAGATGCATAGATTTTGAGCTTTTTAACCTTTCAGCTTTACCAAAGCGAATAAGTACGAAAGAAGATATTTAGCTGTAAAGCGAATCTACAAACTTCATTTAACATTATCACACTCGTAATGGTCGCCGATATACTGTGCTCAATAGCGCTCTCTTCCAAAGAAATGCCAAGTTATTCAATAAGTGTTGATGGGTGAGAATGTAGGAAATGTCTTTTTGGACATTACCGCAGGTAATGTTCCAGTAAAACGCTATAAATAAAGCGCCAAGAAGCCGCTCAAACCACATCTATTTTATATCTGCTTTAAGCTTCGATGCACATTTTGATTTTTTGTGCTGCTCATACGAAAAATAAATTTCTCAAGAAAATGAGCACGCCACTTGAGTACGTAACTGCAAAAAAAAAAAAAAAAAAAAAACCTATTTTCCAACGTTGCTACACACAGAAGGGAAATAGCACACATATATGTTTCCCAGTTAGGAAGATGTAGGGTAGATATTTCCTTCGCTTGTTCCAGCCCACATTTTTAACCCATTAATGCCTAGCCTCCCTTTTTAAGGACGGTCCAAAAAGTGTGTCTAAATTTTTCAAAAATGAACATTTCAACCAAATAATAGGGTTAAATTATTACTTCGGTATTGCTTCAATTCATCATTAACAGATTGCAGCACATAACCATTGTAAAGTGTGTTCTGTAGCCATTTTATTATGACCTTTATCAAAAATGACATCGTTCGCAATCTCGAACAAAAAGCTAAGTGTTTAAAATTAATCTTAGCTTCCCAGTTTACGTTAATTGCTGCTTTTATTTCTTGTTATAAAATGTCTCTTTTGATATTATATCGTAGGCATAAAAAAATTTAGTAAAAAAAGTATGCACCCTCTGGTGGCTAGCGTACTTTTTGAAAAACGATTTTTCTTTTTTTAATAAAAAATTATTTTTTACATGATATTTTTTAAATTATTTTTGCTCTCCATTAAACACTATTTGTAACCAGTATACAAAATATCTTTGGGAAAAAATGTCAGGCGTTAATGGGTTAAAACAGAAAGAATTGGAATGAAATAAAAAAATCTAATCATGAAAGCTCGTCTCTTTATATCTTGGGCATAACGACTTTCATACTTCATAGAAAATCATTTATTTAAAAGGTTTTTTTTAAATGTTTTCGATGAAAAATAGTAATGATTCACATTTTGGCGTTTTTTGAAAAATTACATTTAAGAAAACTGGATTGTCGATGGCTTTGTACGAACTTTTGCTTGCATTATCAAAACGCAGATTTAACCCATTATTGCCTAGCGTCCCTTTTTAGGGACGGTCCAAAAAGTGTCTGAATTGACCAAAAATGAACATTTCAACCAAATAATAGTGCTCAAATTATTACTTTGGTATTGTTTCAATTCATTATTAACAGATTGCAGCATATAACTATTGTAAAGTATATTCTGTAGCCGTGTAACCAGTATACAAAATATCTTTGGAAAAAAATGTCATCAGGCATTAATGCTTTAAGCAGCCATCTAGGGAGGTGAAATAACGATAAAAGTAAATTTGCTGTGTGAAATTACTGTCATTTTTTTTCTTCAAAGAAATGCTGTAAAAACATAAATACGTTCGCCAAATATTAGAACGCTTATTGTATTTGAACAAACTCTGCAAACATGTTGATACGTTCACCAAATGTTAAAACACTCATTGTAGTATTTTTGTATGCGTTTGCCACGTTTCAAAAACCAAACTGTTCTCATTCATAGAAAAGTTCATTCTGTATTCTTTATCGCATTTACATCGATGTCGCACTAAGCCTACTCACTGTAAGTAATTGTGCTAGGAGTGTGTTCAAGCACGAATGCTTCTATCAAGTGTGCCAGCCCTACATAAAATATATCTTTAAAAAGATAAGATGGCTCCCTCCTCACGAAATTAGTTATACTGTAGTAGTGGTTAAGAAGCTGGTCTTTCACGCCCAACGGTGCAGGATCAAATCTGGCTCCAGTTAGTAGATTTCCAAGATGCGGAATATCAACGGCGATCATGTCGTATGATTCGGCATGTAAAAGATCCCTCGAGTCCTCGTTTGGCATGGAGTATCCCTCTGCAAAATTCAATTCCAACTGCAGTTTCGCATCAAAAAATGCGCAGGTGCCTCCATCTAGTGGGGCGCCGAAATTCTCGTGGCAATGGCATTCCACCGATAGTGGTTCCACTTGAAAGAATGATTCCCGATCTCGGGGGATGTGCAGTAAGCTGCATATGATGAGAGTAAATACGCAGCCCGGGTTAGATCCCAGCCTATCAAAGATCTACCGTCGTTACTAACGGTGGCTGGGGGACGTTAAATAAGGGTCGTGGTCCCAAAGTCTTCCAAGCGAAACAATACCTCTCGGGGTACTGGACCAAGGGTTTGCTCGGCCCTTGTTCTAGATCGAAAGAACAGAGTGCTCTTCAGGGCCCCATCCCGGTTGAACCACGAGTTGTGGTAGGTTCGGGGGACCCTGGAGTGTATGAAGCCCCGTTTGAAACAAACAAACAAAATTAATTAAATATATTGTTAAATATATCGTATGTTTTACTATGAATAAATACGATAATAAATATTATCACCAAAAGTCTTCCTTTTTATCTCCGAAAAAGGCTTACTGTTTATTTTTTATTTATTTATTTGTTTTTGCTATGGCAACTAGTGACTCAGCAATCCCATTTAGTCTAAGATCTCACTAGGGCTACCGACCCTCATAGAGTTCCCTAAAATTAATAACATGAATGAAGAGCAAAAATTGCGAATAAAACGATAAAGTAAAAGTTTCTACCTCTTTCCGATCCCTAATCAGGGTTGTCAAGGGCTAAAAGGTGCCAAAAAATGACTGATTTACCTTTATTGAGTTTCTCAGCCACTGACAACCCTGGTTAAGGATCCGAAAAAGGTAGACAACCCTATATTGTCGTTTTATTTACAACTTCTACTCTCCATTTACGTTAAAACTTTTAGGAAACTCGATGAGGGTAAATCAGTCATTTTTGGCACCTTTTCGCCCCTGACAACCCTGATTAGGGATCTGAAACAGGTAAAAACTTTTACTTCATCGTTTTATTCGCAATTTTTGCTCTTCAGTCTTCATTCATGCTGATAATTTTAGAAAACTCGACAAGGGTAGGTCAACTCTAGTGGAATCTTGGAGTAATTGCAATGAACAGGGGTATCTGGCAAAGTGGCATTGCTGCAGCTGCGGGTGCTGGCGGTGACGGATGATGCTGATGGTGTGGATGATGGTGATACGAGGTAGTGTAATAATCTCACCTTTTAGCTCGGGGAATGGAATTCTCTATCGATGGAAATTTCGAGCATTGTAAGTGGACAACAGATGCGAACTCATAATTATTAATTTTGAATCAATTGGGTGGAAATAATTTTCTTTATAGTTGTTTAAATAAGCGAGCTGACTGTGTCTGTTAAGGCCCTGTTCCACATCAGTGGAAAACGTGACCGAAACCGAAAATCCGGGTACTTTCCATAGGAACACTATTTAATCCATTTTACGTTTTTGCTTTTTTTTCTGCTTTACGTCCATGTGGAACTTAGCCCTTAGGCCCGAACTCCACAATAAGCGGAAAATCGACGGAAACAGAAAGCAGAAACTGAAAAGTCAGGTTTTTCCCCTTTCTGCTGGGCAGAATCGCGGCAGACGGAAGTAGAAAAATTTCAACTTTTCTGCCACTGCTCGCGGATTCCGCTTTTTAACAGCCAATAGGAGCTCGTCTTCAAATTCTGAAGGATTAGCAATGGCGGCCCCCGTATTTGTCGTCGAAAGCATGGCATCCATGATGGCATCAAAGTGCAATCTCGAAGTTTTTATCGAAGAAGTTCGCAACTATCCATGTTTATACGACAAAAAAAAATAAATAATAAAATAAAATAAAGAATACAATAATGTTGTTCTCAAGACTCTGGGATTCCGCCATCGGATCCGCACTACTCTTCTGCTCTAAAAACTACCTGTTCGGCGGAAACTCAACTGAAACAGAAATTCCGTTTCTGTGTACGTTTTCGGTTTTCTGCTCATGTGGAGTTCTGGCCTTGGAGAGCATTGGCATATCACGTGACGGGCATCCGCCAACCGCGCCGTTGCGATGACACGGGACGGATTCATCGTAATGGCGTCCATGGGACGGACCATCGAGGGACTAACCACTGGTAACTTTCCAACATTGAAGTTCAAAAAAGGCATTTTTAGACTGTCTATGACACTAGCGACAGCGAGAGACACAGACAATAAATAAAAAAACTAAAAACTTGAATCAATTTATGCAATAAAAACACATGAAATACAAATCTAGAAATTCAAAGTTTTATTTCACTTGCTAGCCATGTATAAATTAAATTACATTTGTTGCGATAATATGAATTCTTAATGCAAAATATATATTTTACAAAAAATACTCAAATATAATTGTAAATGATCAGTCATTCTAAATAGTTATTCTTTCCAAAATTTTCGGTTTTTTCGTTTAAATTTAACTTGCCTGAAAAATTGTGAATATACTGTTGTCCCCGCTTAATCGGATAACGGATAAACGAATACCCCGCTTCTCCGAATAAAACATCCCGGAACCGATGCCATAGATGCAATGTTAAAGATCCCCGCTTAATCGAATAATATTTCTTGGAACCGACAGCATTCGTTTAAGCGGGGCTGACAGTATGTGACTGACTAATTTGGCTGCATGAAATTATGTACACAATAATATCAGAAAATGAATGTAGCAGACTAGAAACAATACAAAAAAAAACTGATTGTTACACCTGGTTATTATTCCACAAAAAAGAAATAAAATTTCTGAAGAAACTTCCAAGCATCTTTGAGACATAAGACTTACCCAATTTAGTTTAACATAAAATTACATGCATGAAGAAATCCCCAATACCACATATTTTGATTTTTTTCCCTGCTGCAAATGTTTTTAAACTGAAACTTAAATTTAAAATCCTTTCACTAAGTCATGGCCATTGCGTGAAAAACCATTTTTCTCGGTATGATCTTGCAATATTAGAAATGGCGTAACCATTACAGTAAAATATTTTTACCAAATTTCATGTATTAAATCAGAAAAAAAGCAAGATTTTTAAGCAACAAAGCAACTACAGTGAACTCTCACTTATACGCCGGCCCAAGGGACCAACAGAAAAAGGCGCATAACTGAGAGAGACGCGTAAGCGAACAAGCCTATTTAAAGGTCTAAAACGCAACATAAGTTCTAATGAGAGCATGAATAAGAATGTTTGTATAAAAAAGGGACATATTGCTGCGGTTTGGCATTTGGCAATTACTGTAACGTAACTACAATGATAAAGAGAAAACTAAAGCTGTAGCGTACCTAATCACAAATTGTTCCCTTTAAAACGATACATAATAGATAATTGTCGCTCTCCGAATTCTAGTTCATATGGAAAAAAGGCCTTCCGTGAGCAATAAGGGCGAAAGATGAAAGAAGAAAGTGAAGAAACATGCTTATTTTTTAAAGTAAATAAAATAAATGTTTAATATTTTACGAAAAATTCGGCGCGTAAGTGAAATATTTATCTTTAGAGCGACGCATAAACGAGTGAAATTGTCATTATTTTGCTATGGAATGTGCTGGGACCATTGAAAACCGTCGTATAAGTGAAAAAGGCGCATAAACGAGGCGGCGTATAAGTGAGAGTTCACTGTAAATGAAAAACAAGTCATCAATAAAATATCGCTTCAGATTTTTCAAGGTTGCAAAAGAAACCTTTCAACAGTGCTAAAAGTGCTCAACGAACAACTGATGTCTTTTTTCTGTTTTCAACAGTTTGAAAGTCCTAAACGAGAAAATTAAGCACTCTCAAAGTTTCAAAATTTAATGTTTCGGAAATGTTTGAACATTTTTACAAGTATTTTTGTACATTTTGTGTCGATAAAATACTATGCTTAAATTTCCCGATAAAGAAAGCACCAAAAAGATTTTTTAGCATCAATTCAAAAGCAAAAGATATATACACAGATTATACATATGTACATGACACACAAATGTCTGATTTTACAGAAGGCTTAATGTTTTAATATCTGCTGCTTAAGCAATAAGCCATTCGGCCATTCCATCACTGGTAGCGAATTATAGCCAAAGAAGCTTTACTTTTACTTCTGTTTTTTGGTAACAATTAACCACAGACTTCAGTACTTTTCTGCGTATTTTTCTCAGTTGATGTGTTTACAAAAACAAGTCAAGTCTTCACGAACAACGATGAAAGACAGTGGCTTTGTTTAATGGTCATTTCCATCTTCTTTTTGGGTTATTTTACAAGAAAGTCCTTGAAATAAGGAGGATGAATAGACTCCATAGGGGTCGAATGGTCTTCGGGTTCCATGTGCTTTTGCTTGAAACTATCAGAGATACATAAAAGGTACATTCTATCAATTACATAAAACTTTCACAAAAAAAAAACAAGTTTATTTCTAAACAATAAACGTATAGGGTAGACAGATCAGTGATTGAACACTTAAGCGAATTATTCAATTTTAAAGATTCATAGCAACGGAAAAAAATGAAGCATTTGTTACATGACAGTCAAAACACTTCAGATGATGTAAGTAATATTTAAAAAAAAATTGAGAGAGCTTTTGTGGTTCTGCACCAGGTTTTATGGGGGGGGTTGAAACGAGAAAAAATCCCCAAAGGCTCATTCCATAGTGACTAACGTAACATTCAGAGCTGATTTTGTAACTGTTTTTACTTGTAACTTAAAGGAGAAAAAATATTTTTTAGTTATGCTGGTGGATTTACAATGTACATGGTATCTATGTATTATTTCTGCTAAGAATTTAAAACAAAATGACTGACAGTAGATACTTTTTCAACCAAAATAGCAGTGTGACTAACGTAACATTTTTGCAACCCTGAAAATGAATGCTCATGTTGTGAGGCAAACATTTCTCAAAGTTAAGCAAGTGTTAAAAATTGAATAGTATGTTTGAAAACTGTGTAAAGTTGGCTTTTAAAAACATAAAACACATTTATTAAATCTTAAGGTTTTTTAGTCTTAAGTGTCACTTTTACGATGGAGTGTGACTAACGTAACCATCGAATAACTAGCAGTAAACATGCTACAAACTATTTATTATGGCTAATCTCAGTGATAATTACAATACATTTTCATTTTTTTTTAACTTCTTATGTTGTATGATTTTATTTATTTATTTATTTATTTTTTGGTACTATTTTCACTTCACGGTATTTTTTAATACATTTTTTGATACTTTTTTCACGGTATTTTTTTTTCTTCAGTTGAGGTTGACATTTCTATGGAATGACCCTAAACTCAGTGAATGAACACCACTATCACTGTTAAAAGAGATATATGCTCAGAAATGAATCGATAGGCGTCAAAATTGCGCTTTGAAAACGAGCTCAGAGATGAATTAAAATATAATCTTGTATAACTGCATCTAACATGTTATAAAATTCAAGAATATTGGTTTAATAAAAATGGCATGTTTCAATGGGACAAGAAATGAGTTTATTCCTCTAGATTAAAAAGAGCAAAGAGCGAACTATTAGTTACGCGGAAGTTTTTTTACTCCTGGTTTGAAAACGCATGCAAAGAATCAGTGTATTTTAGCGCTCAAATGGAATCCATCTTTGTTTAAGCTGTTGTAATTAATGTGCTTTATATTTCATGACATCCTCTCGAAATGTATTTGTATTTTGTTTGAAAGAAGTTCTGAATTGAATTTTGAGAAACGCATGTACTCAAATACGAGTTACTAGTATGTACTCGAATTTGATCCCACCATGTATTCAAAAAAATGAGTACATGCGTTTCTCAAAATTGAAACAAATGTATTCGGAGCTATGTTGAGAAATGAATGTGTTCAAAATTGAGTACTTTTTATTTATTTTTGAGTACATTGTTTTAACAGTGTACCAGTGGACAAATGCAGCATTTTCTAGTCATTTTCCTTTTGTAAATGTGTAGAAAGTTACTTCCGTCGATTCACCTAAGAAAAATGCTTCAAAACCTCATTTTTTCATTAAAAATACTACGAGGTGTTCATTCACTGATTGGTCTACCCTACAAGCAAACATATCCACAGCTCGGCCATGACATCCTGGGGCTGCATCGCCCTTGTTAGGAGCGCATCAGCCAGGCATATTGAGTAACTGAGCTGATGGTTGATACCCTCTTATTGTAGCTAAGATTACCTTCAAACTGGTAGGTAACATCCATTTACCAAACCAGCTTAATGTGGGTATTGGGTGGTATACTTGTGGGTTTATTTGATTGTAGTTCTGCCTTTACCTTGGCTTATGGGTGGTAACTTACTGCAAATCAATGTATATTTTGAACTACGTATAGTTCAAGTTAAAAATAATGGGTTAGAAAAAGTACTCAACAAAGCAGAAAAAAAACACTACAAAATTACATCTTTCAGAGCTTCTTAAAGATGTTGGGTGCGCGCTGCTGCGCTTTTGAGAGAAAATTCGGAAAACACTGTTGGAGTACATATATTTTAGGTCTTAAAAAACACATAAAAAGTATTTTTGTAAGACAAAAATGTGATTATAGCACATGCCTAGCCATACCTCTTTAAGCTAAAATGTTCGCACCCCCAGCTTTCATTTTACATTTAGGCCGTTTTTGCATAACAGTAACAAATTAAGTAACTAAATGTGAGGCATAAGCTTGACCACGTAAATATGGAGAATGAGCTGGAAGTGGGAAATGGAGCACTTCGTTTTGTAGAAGATATGATCACAGCGAGATCAAAAAAAAACTTTACTGATTGTGTGTTCTGGCTAATCCTACCTAGAGCTCCTTTAGAGGACAGGCTGACTTGTCCGACATTTTGGTTCCAAGACATTCTTGGATCCAGCCTTGTTACAGGTATTTGAAACACATTAATTTTATGCCTGGTTGCTCTGGCGTAAAATAACTTATGATTAGTTGGATAACGCACCATATTAGGTACATTTAAAAAGATAACTTATTTTTCGAATTTAAAAACAGTTTATTGGGAAATGTTTCATGAAATTGGGTCTATTTTCATATTGCACTTGTTTTAAGCCTGAGTGTATGAAATGTTTTTGTCATATAGACAAAAATAGTCAAGTATCATCTATGCAGCTAGAATTCAAGATTAGCTTCCACTTTTCTTCAATGCGACTTGAGTACAGATACCAGTGGTTCCACGCTCACCGTTTTGGAACCAAAATGTCGGATGAGTCAGCTCCCCTCTAATATAGGAGCCTTAATCCTACCCATTACTAAATGAAAAGTTATGTTTCCGCTCCCAGTTCATCTACCATCTCTCCATAGTCGAGCTATAATAATCATTGCATCAAGAAATAATTAAAAGTTTGGAGTTGCGCATCAACCATTTTGTTTCTGTTATCTCACCTGCAGCGGCGTTGAACAAGTCGACATGTAGATCCGATTTTTGTCGTTCGGACAGTATGACTTCCAGTGGCTCGCTCGTCATCCTCTTGACCTCTGACAAGGTCGCCGTGCAGCGAAGCCTCATTTCCTGCTTCTGAAAATGCCTCTGTCGAACCTCGAAACGCAGGCCAAGCACTGTGGATTCTTCCCCATCATGGTGGACTATTGGTTCTCTTGGAATTAAGTAGTCAAGCCGTGCCTTGAGGAAGAACATGGAAAATATATTTTAGAGAATCAAACGCTTTCAAAGAAATGGTGGAACTTCCTGTTCTTTTTGTAAGGAAGTGAAACATTGAGTACAGAAAAAAGGGTACTTATCCGTTAAACTGGCACTAGCGAAAAATCGCCAAATAAAGTATTACTAAATGGCGATTTTCAATTTCTCACTTGTTCCCGGCTAAAGGATAAATACCAAAAAAAAAAACTGAATAAGTTAAACATTACAGGTCATTTCGTTTTCTAACATGAAATAAGACTTGTATTCTTTTTATTACAAGAATTTTTCCTGTTAGAGACAACACTTCTTGAGTTTTTTGAATTTTAAAATTTATTATCTCCATATATTATTTCTCTAAGCCGAATCCTATACCCGGTCGAAACTCGCTCATTTCTTTATCGAATTGCATGAAAATTTATGATTTTGAAGCTTATCCCGCGGGCTATTGACGAAAATTAGACCCACCCTCTAAAAAGTGTCGGTTCGTTTTTTATTCGAACTTCAATTTTTGGGCACAAAATTGACTCTATCTAGCGAAATAATTGTCGTATCGTCTCCATTTTGATTTCATTCGAAAGATTAAAAAAAATGCGTTCTTTAGAACGTTTCTCCGCTAGCGCCGCGTAACGAGAATCTCGAAAATCCACGTTTAAGCGACTTACAAGCGATTGAAGTTTGAAAAAGTTAAATTTTTTGCTCAACTGTTAAAATCGTTACCATTGTTGTTCAAATCAATTTTAAATGCGACATTTCAAGCCAAGGCTTAGCTCGGTAAACCTTAATTGTAACTTTTATGGTTTCAGAATACTATGGTAGTTTTGCGATAACGTTAGTATTTAGTTTAGTAGTAGCCTTGGGTAATTGATTTTAATATAGGGTATCACTTTTGTAGTAGTTGTAAAAGTGAACGTGTCTTTGATTTCTTTGAAAAGTTGTCAGAATGACGGCAGTAGATGGCGATGTTGTGCAAATGAAGCCAATAAAAATTGTCGTATTAAATTTTAAGTTTAGAGGGTTTTTTTTTTTTTTTTTTTTTTTTTTTTTTTTTTTTTTTTTTTTTTTTTTGCGGAATTCCGCACGGGTCACCTAGTTACAAATTACAATTCAAATGATATAAATATTTTGTTTCAAATACAAAGACAGCTTGAAAAACAGTGCAATATCTCAGGATATTGAAGTAAAATGACCAGGTTTTATTTTCAGCAAGTGTTGAAATTCATTATATTGTAACGAGTCCGTAGCACCTTCAACTTTCTTAAATGAGCATTCCAATCTTGAGGAAATAACTATAAATTTATTTACAAGTATGTACACTTATTTACAATAGGAGCAGGAAACAATTGCTAAACATCCAGCAATTAGGTAGCAAAACAGTACACTGTACTCTCAACAGTAACTTAGCACCACGTATCTAACGTGAACAGTAATTAAAAAATTACAAAAGCAAAACAAACATTCGCCCAAAGCGAGTAAAACCGAGCCTCTCAGAAATCCAATCTGAGAAAAACTAACTACTGTGTTCAAGGCCAGCTATTTATACTCGGAACGAAATCTCGACAACATTCTAGCAAAATCTGGAGTATTCTGTTCATTCATAACTTAAATAATCCATTCAAGAAAGTTCTAGCGATAAAAAGAAAAAAACCACGCGAAAATGTCTTCATGCTTATTAAATGTAGAGCAAGTGTAAAAACTACAAAACGTTACAGGGCCGGTATAGTGATATGTTCAGATACTTTTTCAACATGTCGCCAGATAAAACCAAAACTAGTGAAAATGATGCAAGGCAGGAAAAACAACAACTATTTACAAGATTTGTAACAATATTTTAACTACTTTTAGCTATAAACAGGGTATCTGCTCAACCTGGACTTTTCAATTCCATGACTTTCCCTGACTTTCCATGACTTTTGCGAACTATTTTCCATGACTTACTATTTTAACTATTTCATTTGACACTGACATCAAAATAGAGCATAAATATCAATATAGAGTGTAAGACAGTGTACCTTTGCTTTTAAAAAATATTTTTGTTCTCTGCAATGCGAATTAAAAAAATAATTTAACAAAATATATTTGAAAGATCACGTGCAACAATTTTTTGATTAAAAAAATGAGTACCTACAAGGATGTAGCAACATTTAAAAGCCATATAAAAATGAATAAGCATCACATGCTATAAACAAAAAAAAAAAAAAAAAAATGGAACACATACTTTGAAACTCTCATAACCAGAACCATTGTTGTTAAAGACTTTTGTTAACAAAATATTACATGTGTTTATTGAATACACTATTTATATACAGCTGTTAAAATAAAGAAATATGAATATGATAGGGGGTATGATAATTAGGCACTGTAACAAAAAAACGATTCTTACCATGAAACACAGCAACCGGAAAACCACATCCACTTTCATGAAAATACATTAACCTCTAAAAGACGGTGAGGGGGAATGACCCCCGAAATTATGAGCCCTAGTCACAAGTCTTATTTCAGTGTTTTTCAATACTTCATTAATATAACCCTCTATATTTTCCACTGTTCTCTGTTTATAGTAGATAACCCGGACTCTAATGTGCCTTTTATTAATTTTGACAAAGTTTTATTTCAATATTTAGATTTTATGCAAACCTTTGTCTGGAACTACGTAGTAATATAACAGTACAATAAAAAATAAAAACGTGTATCAGTATTGGAAAACTCCAGTAAACAAGACTTACTTAAATATAAATAGAAAAGCATAAATTAAAATGTTACAAGAAATCTTGCGCGCTAAAATTAATATTGACTGCTACATATCTTTGAAAAGAGTATTTTTAAAAATGATTTCGTTCTTTTGCAATTTAGCATAAGAAAAATGTAAACAAATCAGTGACCTGAAGTTCCTGAAGCCAGCAATTCGTTTGATTCCAAGCTGAATAGATTTTAGAAAGTCCACTGTATTAAAGTATAAATACTTTAAATTTTGTTCAAATGCTTACATATTAAACTCGAATTTTTAATTCAATTACACACATAATCAAAAGTTACACAATCTATAAATCTGCATGAAATTACTATCACGTCAAACCGCATAATCCTCAACGTTCTTCGCGCGGTCAACAAAACAAACAGAATGCATCACGAGGTCACGTGCTCGTGCCATCCAATCCGATGCGACTTAAGTAAAATTCCTATCCCGGGATAGAAGCGCTCGTCTCGCACGAGTCAGATGACGGAGTCCGCGCGCATGCGCAGTTACACAAAATTCGCCGCTCACGGTTTTAACGTTGAGAATTCATCTGATTGGTCAACACAATGCAACTTGTTGGAAATTGTAATTGACAAATCAGATTGCCCCCAATAACGAAGTAGAATGACGGCGGAAGTGTTTTCGTTCTTCCGAGATCGCGGGAAAAATTTCAATCGGTCCGGAGCGCTAAAATCCATGATAAACAGTCAGTTTCCATGACTTTTGGACATTTTTCGCTGAAATCCATGACTTTCCATGACCAATTTCGATCATATTTGAAATCCATGACTTTCCCTGACTTTCCATGACTTTCCATATGCGCGGACACCCTGTATAAAGCAGGTTAGCAGAACTACTCAAAATAATTAAAACCAATATTTATGCTCATTTTTTTTATCGCATTTTGTTTATAAGTTTATCAGGATTCAATGAAGAAAGTGGCATTTTCATCAATGAAGTATACTAAATATCAATTGATTAAATGTTATTTTTCTATTCTTGTGCAACAACTCAATCCTATTATGGAAAAAAACTGGTACTTTTCAGTTTAAAGAGGTTTTTTTCCAGCGACCTTAATTTATCGCTATAGCAAACTAAAAATTTCGTAGCTGGCTACGTTCAACAACTTCAACTTCTAAACTGTCGGGATGCCATGCACTGCGAAAGAAGCCGGTTTATTGAATCAACCCCTTATTCAATCAAATTTTCAAAAACAGAACCAAAGACAGTTTTATTAAATTAACCGCTTTATTAAATCCTGCTCTTTGTTGAATAAAAACCGTTTTGAACAAACTTGATTCATATAAACAGCGGCCGCTAGTAGGTATTGCCTATTTCATCTCCAAACTAAGTGACGTCCCAAGTAGCACACTTCGTTTTTTAAAGGTTGTAAAATGGTTATTAACGTTGTGACAACCGCTTAAAAACGTTCAAAACGTTTAAAAGTTACACTGTTCGACAAAAAAAAACCTTGAAAGTGCTTCTATTATTTTGAAGGCTGATTCTTATGTAAAATGACCCCCTGAATCCGAATATGACCCCCGTTTTCCCCCATCACGTCCCAATTTTTTTTAAAACGCCCCCCTTTTTTTTCATTTTTCCTTAGTTTCAGGGCTATAATATTTTTTTTGGAGGGGAAAGGAGCCTTATATTCACAAATAAATTTTTTTGGATGTCAAGAGAGACTCAAAGTTTAAAATCATGAGCACCGAGAAAAAATCGGGGAACTTGGGGGGGCGTGGCCCCCCAAAATATTTGAAAAATCACCAAAAACGATCTTTTTATTCTAGTTTCTTTAAAAAGACCTTTAAAACATTTTTTTCGGAGCAGAACCAGAGTATAGGATCCGCTCCTATGGCTCCTGGGTCAGAAAAAATTTTCACGCTGTAAAATTTTTTAAAAAAAATAAAATAATGCTTTAAAAATCGCACTTTGCACTCGAGTTTTAAAGCAGGTCTTCAGCCAAAAAAAAAAAACAAAATTGTGGCTGATTCTTATGTCAAATGACCCCCTATTTCCAAATATGACCTCAGTTTCCCTCCTCCACCCCCTCTTTCCAGAGAGTCCCCCCCCCCCCAATTCAGAGTCATTTTACTAATTCGGAGGGGAAAAGTACATTACGTAACCCGTTAACATAATTCTAAAAGGCAACAGAGGTTCAAAGTTCAAAATCATGTACATGTGTACCAAAAATATAAACTAGGGCGGTATACCTCCCCCCCCCCAAAAAAAAAGAAAAGAAAATTCAATACTCTGATTTTTCACAAAAAAAAAAAAAAAAAAGGTTTAAAACGTCTCTTAGAAAAACAAGAAAAGAAGATTTTTTTTTGGGGGGGGGGGGTACACCGCCATAGTTTATATTTTTGGTACACATGTACATGATTTTGAACTTTGAACCTCTGTTGCCTTTTAGAATTATGTTAACGGGTTACGTAATGTACTTTTCCCCTCCGAATTAGTAAAATGACTCTGAATTGGGGGGGGGGGGACTCTCTGGAAAGAGGGGGTGGAGGAGGGAAACTGAGGTCATATTTGGAAATAGGGGGTCATTTGACATAAGAATCAGCCACAATTTTGTTTTTTTTTTTTGGCTGAAGACCTGCTTTAAAACTCGAGTGCAAAGTGCGATTTTTAAAGCATTATTTTATTTTTTTAAAAAAATTTTACAGCGTGAAAATTTTTTCTGACCCAGGAGCCATAGGAGCGGATCCTATACTCTGGTTCTGCACCGAAAAAAATGTTTTAAAGGTCTTTTTAAAGAAACTAGAATAAAAAGATCGTTTTTGGTGATTTTTCAAATATTTTGGGGGGCCACGCCCCCCCAAGTTCCCCGATTTTTTCTCGGTGCTCATGATTTTAAACTTTGAGTCTCTCTTGACATCCAAAAAAATTTATTGGTGAATATAAGGCTCCTTTCCACTCCAAAAAAAATATTATAGCCCTGAAACTAAGGAAAAATGAAAAAAAAAGGGGGGCGTTTTAAAAAAAATTGGGACGTGATGGGGGAAAACGGGGGTCATATTCGGATTCAGGGGGTCATTTTACATAAGAATCAGCCTTCAAAATACCAGAAGCATTTTCAAGGTTTTTTTTTGTCGAACAGTGTTATTTGTGCTACCTGGGGTACCTTTAACGGAAAAGTACCAAAACAACTACTAGTATACGAGGTTATTCTTTGCAATCAATGTTCAAATTATTTAGATACAGTAGCTCCTCGTTATATCGCGCCTCGTTATATCGCTCATTCGGATATATCGCTCTTTTCTTTTGTCTCACCCCCCCCCCAAAAAAAAAAAAAAAACTTTTAGTTCGAAACCATTTTTGAGAAAATATGTAAGGTGCTCAAAAAAGGTCTCGTTCTCATTTATTTTGTCATCAAGGAACAAAACGAAGGTTCTTCTATTCTTCTGAATTCGCTGAAAAGAAGCAGCAAATTCCTGTCACCCAAACTTGCATACTGCAGAGACAGTTTAGGAACTATTGGACACATTCTTTCGTATTGATACAATGAGTGAAAAGCATCTGTTAGTAATGTGTAGTAGTAATCTGTAAAAGTTATATTTTTTTGTTACTTTTGACTGCAAAAAAAAAAAAAGCTTATGTTCGAATAAATGAATTTTTATGTATGTGCACGTACTTGCATGCTGGATAGAAAACTATTTTTAATGACTTCGGTTATATCGCGCTTTCGGATATATCGCGCTTTTTTCTTGTCCCCTGAAAAGCGCGATATAACGAGGGGTTACTGTATCATTCTTTTGCTCATACGATGAGACAAGAAATCGTTCGAAGCGTCGACTTACCTCTTTGTCGTTAATGTACCAGTGCAGTTCCGCCGGCGGCTGCGACTTGGCTGCAGTGCAGTTGAGGTCGACATTGTCGCCTACCCGGTAGGTGCGTTTCCCGCCTTTAATGCTGGGTCCGTCTTTCTGCTGATCTAGGAAGAAACAAAATCGGAATCAATGTAACTCGTCAAAGGATGTCATTCCTTGCCAGTTCTGTGCCTCAGAACCAGAACGATGTCAGTCCAAAAATGGCGATTTTCACTTTATTACTTCATTGCGTGTGGAATTTTATTCCGCATCGAACCATGAGAACGTTATTCTATAAAAGAAATTCATTCGCAATTATTTAGTAACATTAAAAGAGCACAAGTCCCATCCTTTACATACATCCGGCACAAGAGCGGATCCAGAAGTTTTCATCTGTACTAAATTTATTAAACGAAACTCCAGGTAAAATTACTTCTACCAAGGCTTCACTAGATAGCGTTTTATACAGGCTGTATCATTACTCAAAACATCAATGGTGAAGATTTGCCCGCTAGAGAGCGCTGAACAAGGACCACCCAAATGTTTGTTTACATTTATTAGCATATTGTTTCTTCTGTAAAAAGCGACGTTTATCCTATCTTCAAGGGTTAGAAAATATTGATATAGTTAACTGAAGTGGAGTACAGAGTGAATTGATGCCGAAGGCCTTATTAGTACAGCTTTTTAGAGGAAATAAATTCCCTTTTCAGGTAAAGATATACAACCAAACGTTTTATACGACCAACTGTATCATGGCGAAATGTGGACTGAATTTTAAAAAGTTCTACTGCAACCCGTTGGTAGTATTGGCTCGCTTAGCGAATAGATTCGCCATTTATCGCTCTGCGGTGCCAGTGTCGTTTCACAGTTAATTAATAATTAGAATCAATTAAAATGAAAAATAATTCGCTAACTAATTAAAATAAGCCGCTAAAATGCAGAATAAACCAACAAATAAAACAAGCTTTTCAATGACGTTAAAATATACTAAAATAGAAGTGAATGCCAAATTGTAAAATTGTCGCCAACAAATTAACTTTTATTTATCTGATTTGTATATAATGTTAGTTACCATAAAATTCGATAGATGTCGCTGGACAATGACCACCGTTTTTATCCCAAGTATTTTGATCAAATGAAACAGTCTGTATAAAACGCTATCTAGTGAAGCCTTGCTTCTACCGTTTTAGGGTTTTATTTTACACAGGAATCTTTTCATTTGATTTTTCACATGAAAAATGGATATTTTAGCCAAACGACTTCCAATGGCAAAAAAAAGTTGTGCATCGGCATCTATGGGGAAAATATTTCAAAATAAATATTCATCTCTTTAAATTGCGCATAAGTTTCAAATTTCGAAAAAAAAAAGGAAAACAAATTCGGTAATCTTCAAACCTTGATCCAAAAGTAGAAACATTATACCTGAAAATTTGAGTTAGTAGCCAGTGGTTGGTGAACACTTATCATTTAATAGCCATTTTTTGCCATTAGTCGCTGCTTTACAAAAGTTTTTTTTTTTTTTTTTTTTTTTTTTTGTACACGTGGAATGTTTTCATAACAAAATTAAAAATTAATTGTTTGAGAGAGTGCACCTACCGACTGCCGTAGAATGACTGCCAGGGTCTTTTCGTAAGCCGGCAGTCGGAGTCGGTGTCCAAATTTATTCAAGACACCAAAACATTACATACAATAAAAATAGAACGAGACAAATAACAGGCTACAATACAAAAACAGTAAGACAAGGAACATACAAAACAAAGAGATATGAAAAGATGACTATACGAAACAAACAGAATAATAAAAAATAAAGTTTTTTTATTTTTTAAAATCATTTTCCCCATATTTTTGAATGCCTATTCACACTTTATTTTTTTGCAATTAGAAACAACTTTTCGAAAATATTAATACTTCGGCTCACCCTAGTGCTAATTTAAGAACATTAAACTATACTTGTACAATAAACTGCATACTAACTGTTAGAGAAGCGAAAACTCACCGTAAGCTGCAGTAGCAGTTGTCGCTCTATTATTTGATGAAATGATGATTTCTTCACTGCGAAGGGTGTGAGCCTGAGATATGATCGCTTCGCACTGCACCCTCATTCTGCCCTGGAAGAAATGACTCGGCCTCGCTTCAAATGTCAGTCTCAGTTTTGAAGTATACAAACCGTCGTAAGACTCATCTGGCAGAGGTCTGGTCAACTGATGAGACCTGGCCTAAGTAAATGGGAGTCGAAAATTTAAAATTAATAGTGTTACGTTTCAAAAATATCCACTGTACACTGCAAGAAATGAATATTGTTTTTACAGTATAATACAGATAATTTTATAGTAATAAACTGTAAAATCGCTAATTTTAATAGTAACAAACTAAAATTTACTTATTTTACAGTGATAAACTACAAAATTGCTAATTTTAGTTTATTGCAGTTTTAAACTCGAACCTCTGTTTACAGATTTATACTGTTGTTTTTACAGTGTTTTATACAGTTGATTGTATGGTAATAAACTGTAAAATTGCTAATTTTAGTTTATTACTGTGCATTTTACAGTTTCAAACTGGAACCACTGCTGCTAGTATTATGCTGTTGTTTTTATAGTATAATACAGCTAATGTCATAGTAATAAACTGTAAAATTGCTAATTTAAAGTTTAGTACTGTGCATTTTACAGTACTCAACTGGAACCTCTGCTTACAGTATTATACTGTAAAAACAATTTTTTGCAGTGTACAGTAAAGCTTATGGTACCAACATGGTTGACTGTGAGGAGCTTTAGCATAATACAAAATTCCAACAATCATTTTGATAATTTTTATCCATTTTACCTCAACTCCGTTGATCCACCATTTTAGAAATGCAGCCGGTCTTGACGGAGCTGAAACGCAGGTCACATTCACAAGGTCACCTGGGGAGTAATAACTTTTTTTGCCGAATATCCTCGGCTTTGAGCTTGGATTCACTGTGAAAACAGTTTTAAACATTAGTTGCATTGATGAAATTTAATATTTTCAACACGTAATGCTTTGATTAAAAGTTTGCTTATGATTGCTTACGAATAATTAAAGTTTTAGTTTCTCCAAGTTTCAGCTATCTAAGAAAAATAATTCGTTTCCAGGTTTTAGAATGCTTTTGAAAATATTTTCTCAAAATTATAAATGTTACACCTTTGTGCAAATTAATTGAAACAAAGTATTTTTTTTTTCATGACTTTAAAATTATTGCTATTATTCTTCGCCGATTATACCAAAATTAGTAAAAATATAGATGAGATACTTAAATCCTTTATCTATCATCAACTATCATCAAATATCTATTATTATCTACTGTTCGAAGGCACCGTACTGTTCCCGTCGCCCAGCCTATCGGTTTATGAATAAACTGCTTCTGACCCCACCAATGAAGAAAAAGTGGTACTTGTGGGTGTTAAGATATAAGAATTGCGCAGCTGAAAATTGGAGAAAAAGGCTATTTAGTGACAAAATAAATTTCATTATCCAAGGTCAACGAAGTCAAGACGTACGGAGATCTTCAGGTGAAAGAATTCATGATTGCCACATGAACATACACTGCTCGACATTGAAAATGCAACACCAAGAAGGAGTGGTCAGACATTCATGCAAATTTTACCGTAGACGCACGTCACTGAGTTATGCAAATGATATGAAATGCGCAGCTCTCCGACGCACGTGAAGTAAGATATAAGAGAATGAAGTTGAAAAGTGGGCTATGTTCATGTTGGTTTTTCTGCCAGACTAATTATCGGAGAAATTTGGTTTTTGTCTCGAAGGATACGTGTGATAGGAGGAAATGCCACGCCGTTCTCAACGAAGTCACTTCCAGCATATAGACGACTTTACAAGGGGTATGGTGATCGGACTGAGAAGGGGAGATTGGTCCATACGTCAAATTGCAGCTGATACCCACATGGATGCAAGCACTGTGCATCGGCTGTGTCGGAGATGGTTGGAAAGAGGAAATGTAGCCACATTGAGGGGTGCAGGTGCAGCCAGAGTGACGTCAGACCGCTTGGATCGACGGATTCACCGACAAGCTGTGGCGGACCCGCAAGTCACTTGTACGTCGATTCTGCAGCACGTGCAAGGTACCCTGGATGTTCCTGTGTCGACCAGAACCATTTCCCGTCGACTGGTTTCACGTGACCTGCAATCACGGCACCCGCTAAGAAGACTGCCATTGACCTCACAGCACAGACTCCAACGTTTGGAATGGTGCCGGACCAGAGCGACGTAGATGGCAGAATGGCAAACCGTAGTGTTCTCAGATGAATCCCGCTTCTGTTTATCCAGCGATAGTCATCGCATACGTGTGTGGCGTCGACGTGGAGAAAGATCGAATCCGGCAGTAATTGTGGAACGCCCCACAGCGCAACAACGTGGCATAATGGTTTGGGGCGCTATTGCATACAATTCCGTATCACCTCTAGTTTGTATTCGGGGCACTATGACGGCTCAACGATATGTAGATTGTGTGCTGCGGCCGGTAGCAATCCCCTACCTTCAGGGTCTGCCAAATGCAATTTTTCAACAGGATAACGCCCGGCCTCACAGTGCTCGAATCAGCCAACATGCTCTACGAGGTGTACAGATGCTTTCCTGACCACCATACTCTCCTGACTTGTCACCAATCGAACATGTGTGGGACGTGATTGGACGCCGTTTGCAGAACCTGCCACTGCCTCGTTCAGAGGACGAACTGTGGCAAATGTTTGAAAGAGAATGGAGTGCCATCCCTCAGGACACCATCCGCAGGCTTATTGACTCCATGCCTAGACGTGTTCCTTCGTGCATCGCTGTCCGCGGTGGTCCTACTTCTTACTGAGCCGACGCCGTCCTCGCTCTAAATTTTGCTTATTTATTTTGAAATAAATATCACTTATTGTTCCATGCTGTCTCTGTCTTCTTACCAAATTTCATCAATTTCTGACCACTCCTTCTTGGTGTTGCATTTTCAATGTCGAGCAGTGTATTTTCAAATCACCATCAAAAGATATTTTGGGGTTGTCTCGGTTACAATGGGGTTGGTTCCTTGCAGAATGTTGATGGTATGGATGTATTCTGAGCAATCTATTGCTATTCTGGAAATAAAATGCTTTACCAGTGTTGAAGAAACAATACCTACATGGAACGGCGTTTTCCAGCAGGATTTAGCCCTTTGCCATACGTCCAAATGACCAAGAAATTTATGTCTGAGAACCAAATTGAGATATCTGAACAGTCTGAGAACTCTCCTGCTGTCAATCCAGTCGAGAATCTTTGGTCTATGTGCAAAAATGGACAATTGCATAAGGACTGTTCAACTATGGAGAAGCTAATCACTGCTCTAATTCATGGGCACACATATTACAAATGAGTGCAAAAAAATGATAGATTCCGTAGCGAATCGTTTCCAAATGTTCACAAAGAGTTGTAGAGATCATATTATGTTATAAAAACTTTTGTTTTTATATAGATTTAAACAAAATAATTATTTTCTTAGTTTCCTCCATTTTTCGAGTTTGTTTCAATTAATTTGCACAAGGGTGTAAGTCGTGTTCACAACACAAGGTTTAGTTTTGCGCTTATAAATCAGTTAAAGTCCCATGTGCTTAATTTGAGACGAAAGTGAAAATGGAAAATTATTTAACAACCATATCAATAATTTATCAAGTTTCGCTAAAATATATTCCATTTATTCTGTGTCCTGTAAGACTTAAAGTGCTTATGCTTCTAAAAAAAATATTGTAATTCATATCTTTTTGTAATGACTTATGTGTGAATTTTTCCAAAACTTTTTTTTGGAGGTATACCTACTTTTGCAATCATGTGCTTCGTTTGTAATCACATTTTCATGCAAAACACATGGGAGAAAATGCGCGACAAATTTTGTATTTTTCGCAGTCAACGAAATAATACACTATTGTTTAATTTTTAATTTCTATTTTTTCCAACCAACTTGCCTTTCTAAATACAATAGGAAACATTTCTTAAGAAACCTGTAACAATAGGTATGCATAAAGTTATTTTCTATAAACTGAAGAAATTTGCTCTAAATAAATCTTTGCGAACAACCTAATTATCTATATATTTTAACTTCTAACGACTTTTCAAAAGCTGTGTAATAGTTTGAGATAATTAAATAAAACTATTTCTTTTCATCACTTAGTAACTGAAAAAGAAAAGAAGTAAATGAAGTTACTTTTAGTTCTAAACTGATTTGAACTTAATTTAAAAAGCATTACTATAAATTAAACTAATTTAACTTGTGTTTGAATTGCTTACGATTTTATAAAATACATTTCATTTACTTCTCTCTCCGTTTAAATCTTATTCTATCTGTGAATGTGGATTTAGCAAAATTCCCAGCTAAGAATATTTTATTGAAAACTGTGTTGTATATAATTTCGATTACTTTGTCATTTTTAGTATTCTAGGTGCATTAACCCATTTATGCCCAAGTTTTTTTTAACAGTTTTTTTTAATTTTTATCTGCTTAAAACTCTTACTTGGAATGGTTTGCATACATTTTAGGCTTAAAAAAGTTCGCCGTTGCCATATTTATTAAGTTAGTTAACGTCCTGTTTATGGGATATTTTGCAGATATGTGAGCAAAATATGACCTTACTTGACTTTACTTCTGCAAAGTAACATTACAGAAGGCATCTCTGATCAAATTTAAGAAAATCATTTTAAAATAATTTAATTTCATGAAAAATCAGTTCGCTAAAAAAAACTTACTCTCTATGGCTACCCATGCTGGATCGTAGTTTGCCTGATTTGTCTAAAAATAGCTGTCAATAATTAAACTCTGATGTCCAAATAGTGTCTCTAACTGGTTTTCTCAAGAAGAAGGACTATTTAACTTGTGAAAAACAGCTTTAGTAAAATGATATACCCATTACAGGTTTTTTGTATGCAGTCACTAACAAGGCTATTGGGCATAAATGGGTTAAATTTAAAATGAACTTTAAAGTTCTATTAAGTGAAACCCCCAATCGTTGACTCTTCACTAGTAACATAGTACAAGTAATTGACATTAAGAAAGAATAAATTCAAACATGTACTATGGCGGCAACTTACCACAATGCACGAAATTAATTATTTTTATTCTCTACAGTAATCGTATCTCTACACTGCAAAAAATAAATGTTATTTATACAGTATAATACAGCTAATTTTACAGTAATAATCTGTAAAACTGCTAACATAACAATTTATTGCTGCTACCTTTACAGTTTTACACTGGAACCTCTGCTGTCAGTGTTATATTGTTGTTTTTACAATATAATACAGATAATGTTTGGTAATCTAATATCTTTAAACGAGCAATTCTTGTATATATATATATATATATATATATATATATATATATATATATATATATTTCGGATCTCGAAAACGGCTCTAAAGATTTTGATAACATTTTGTATTTAGATAAAGTTTCGGTTTCTGAGTTCATCTACATCGTTTTTTTCTGTAAAAACGCGAGTTTTCACAAAAAAAACTCGTTTTTTTTGCGCCTTCATTAACAGTTTGAGAAGCTTTCTTTCGCCATTTTCTTTATAATTACGATTATTGTTACTGTTTCATAGCAACCACGTTTTATTACAATGGATTTCATATTAAATCATATCAGCGTAAATTAAAATTTGTATGGTATTTGGCAAACGAGTATTGGCCACGTTAGAATTGTTATTGTTTTTGAAATGTTAAAGAGATCGATCAAATTAGAGTCGCCATATAGAAAGTCCGACGCATCAAGCTTGAGTTGGATCACTTTGGATCCATTCATTAACTTTTAAAACTTTCAATTTTTCATGGTTGCCGAGCTAGGGTTACCAGAGTAAAGTTTCGGGCATTGCCAAGCTTTGCCAAATGCACGTGCCGCTAATCATTGCTCATGGTAAAAATTACCAAAACGCGATACTTGCCAGAAAAGACAACCATTCATCAACCGGCTGAAAAAACATAACACGCGCTGGATCCAAAGTGGTGAAACTTAATCTTGATGCGTCGGCTCGTCTATATAGGGGACTTAGATCAAATTAAAGTTATTGTGGTGTGATTTTATGTTGCGCATCGTTTAAATAAGGTTGTGATGATGATGTCTTGTCCAAATAAGGTTGTGTTTTTTAAAATAAATTACGGCTGTTTTAAATGCGTAATTGCAACCAAGGGCATAAAAATGCTTTTCAAGTTTATCTAAATAAGTACTTCGAACTTTAAAAAAAAAAAACATGATTTTTCAAACCTCTTTTTTTTTTTTAAAGAAAAAGCTCGGTCACCAGGTACTAACTGTAAAATTGCAAATTTTACAGTTTATTTCTGTAAAGTTAGCAATTTTACAGTTTATTACTGTAAAACATCTGCTTCCAGTTTTGTGAAAATAACAGTTTTTTTTTTTTTTCAGTGCATGCTAAGATTTACTGTTCTAACAGTTATCTTTTCCCCCTTTTTGATCTAAACTATGCATCATCAAACTATTCATAATAGTGCTTTTTTTTTACTGTTTTCTTTATAACTCAATAGCAAAAACAAATGTTCTACAAAGTGCCGTTTTTATCTGCAATTTTTTATACGATATTTGCTCTATTATTTAAAATAATCCAAGCACAATTATTTTAAACCTTTTCTTTCTGGCGTACCTTCACACAACAAAAATGCAAATAAAGGTTCTTCGCGCTCATAAATTTTAAAACTAGAGGACTTTAATCAAAAAGAAACATACATTATTTTCTGTAAAAGATGATTTAAAAAATAATGATTAAAATTGAGATAAAAAAGACGTGTTTTCCTAATCTCTTAACGTTGTTTTTTGCGAGCATTTGCATAATAAATATTTATTTTAAAGCTTCATACTTAAATCATAAATTATTTTTCATTATTCTATTTTTTTTTTGTTGTTACTTGTACATTTTTAAGTACTCTCCTTCTATTAATAATAATTTTTTAGCTAAATGTTTTGAATTAGTTTTTTTAAAAATTTTGTACCCTCAAGAATTGAGTGCAAATAAAGGCTTTCTTTTTGAAAGACAATGTACGGGTAGCGTCTAGCGTAGTATTAAAATTTAAATTTTAGTTTAATATTATCTTTGCGATTGCACAGATTTAATTTGTTAACACAGGAAGAAGAACAAAAGGGTATAGAAGCTGTGAACTGTACTGCTCCCAAAATCACCACTTCCTAGCCTTCTGAAATTTATTTTGGGAGATTTTTATTTCTATTTTTGATTAAAACTCTTGTCTTACTATTTCAGATTACGTACTTAGGTTTTCCCTCGAGTTATTGGATTGTTTCAGCCAGTCTTATAGAAGTTCTTCATAGTTATTTGTCTCTTTTCGTTGTTAGAATATGTTTCTTGTCATTTAATTAGTGAGTGGTTAAATGTACCTCCTTCGTGTGTAAGACTTTTTTCTACACTAAAAAATAGCTATTGTTTTAACAGGATAATGCAGTTGGTTTTATAGTAACAAGCTGTAAAAATTGCTAATGTTACACTAATAAACTGTAAAATAGCTGCATTACAGTAATAAACTAAAATTAGGACCTCCACAGTTTACTACTGTGCATTGAACAGTTTTAAACTGAACCTCTGCTGCCAGTATTATACTGTAAAAACAACTGTTTATTTTTTGCGGTGTAGTCATTAACATTTTTTAACTTCAAATTTTTAAACTATGTTGGACCAATTAAATTAAGAAATGCAATGTAGTGTAAGCATGCTCAACGAAGAATAAAACTGAATAAATAAATAAAAAATTTAAAATATATATATATATATATATAAAATTAAAAATAAATAAATAAAAATTGAAAAAATAATAATAAAAATTTAAAAAAAATCCTCTCCAAACACGACATTATTTATTCAACATAACATGATAACAATGATTATCATCATTGTTATTGCTGTTAGAAAATCACCTGTCAATGGCGGGTACAAATTTAGTCAAATGAATTTCCGGTAAAGTGTAACGTGTTCAAAGAGGTAAATATGAAGAAAAAAAATTTTTACAACGATTGAATAAAAATTAACTTCATCATATGTTTCAAGACAGAATAATTTTGAAAATTTATGCGCATTGTTGAAATAGTTCTTTATTTGGTCCTGTTTTGACAATTGAGACTTGGGACATTGGAAATACACAAAAATACTGTAACGAGTCCGTAGCACCTTCAACTTTCTTCAAATGAGCAGTCCAATCTTGAGGAAGTAACTATAAATTTATTTACAAGTATATACACTATTTACAATAAAGCGGGAATCAATTGCTAAACATCCAGCAATTAGGTAGCAAAACAGTACACTGTACTCTCAACAGTAACTTAGCACCACGTATCTAACGTGAACAGTAATTAAGCAATTACAAAAGCAAAACAAACATCCGCCCAAGCGAATATAACGAGCGAGCTTCTCAGAATCCCATCTGAGAAAAACTGACTGACTTGTGTTCAAGGCCAGCTATTTATACACGGAAAGAATTCCCGACAACTTTCTAGTAATATCTGGAATATTCCAAATCATTCATAACTTTAAACAATTCATTCAAGAAAACGCTAGAAATAAAAAGAAAAACACCACTCCGAGCGAAAATTTCTTCACGCTTATTAAAGTTAGGGCAAGTGTAAAAACTACAAAGTGTTACGGGGCCGGTATACAAGTGATAAAAGTGATATCTTCAGATACTTTTGCAACATGACGTCAAATAAAACCAAAACTAATGAAAATGATGCAAGGCAGGAAAAACAACAACTATTTACAAGATTTGTAACATTGCCCCCTTCCCAAGGACTGCACGTCCCGGGCAGTACAATCCCCAGAAAGGAAGCAAGGGAAGACTTACAGATGCACACATTACATGATGACCAATCATAAACATGATAAACAATAACAATGAGAACATGAAAGAAATAATAACATTGATAAAGTAATATTCCAAACAATTAAAGGCGAAAGTTATTTACAAAATTTACAAACAAATTACCATGGTAGCTTTAGATTTACTTTACGAACTATGGCCATAGTATGGGGCTAGCCGATCATAATGGACAACCCTAGGTTTTGAATGTGATGACTTCTGGATCCTCACTACGACGTCGTTCAGCCGGTGGAGAACTGTGTAAGGTCCATCCCAATGCGACTGCAATTTGGGTGACAGACCTTTACGTCGGATGGGATTCCATAGCCATACTTTGTCACCTTCTTGAAAGTCATGACCAGTGGACCTTGTGTCGTATCGGGTCTTCATTTTCTCCGTCGCGATGTTGATTCGCTCCCGTGCGAAGTGATGAACGTCCTCCAACCGGGCCTGGAGATCCTGGACGTACTCCTCAGGCGATGAAGGCGCATCTGGAGGGAGACCGAAGACGAGATCACAAGGCAGCCGAAGCTCTCGGCCGAAGAGCATCTGTGATGGGGAATATCCGGTGGTCTCGTGGACAGCACTGCGGTAGGCCAGCAGGAACAGAGGAAGTTTCTTGTCCCAGTCCTGTTGATTTTTGGAGACCATAAGCGAGAGATTATTAAGGATTGTCCTGTTGAATCTCTCCACCATGCCGTCCGATTGTGGGTGTAGTGGTGTCGTTCGAGTTTTCTCAATTTTGAGGATATCACATAGGCCCTTAAACACAGCAGAGATGAAGTTTCTTCCCTGATCGGAATGGATCTGCAAAGGTGTCCCATATCTCGAGATCCAATGCTGGACTAGAGTCTCTGCTACAGTGGTAGCTTCTTGATCCGGAATGGAATATGCTTCGGGCCATTTGGTGAAATAGTCAATGGCAACGAGGATGTATTTGTTCCCATCAGTAGTTTTCGGTAGAGGACCAAGAATGTCGATCCCGATTCGTTCGAAAGGAGCTCCTACGTTGTAAAGATGTAGTTTCCCGCGGCTTCTTCTCTTCTGTCCTTTACGGGCAGCACAGGCGTCACAAGAATGACACCACTTCTCCACGTCATCCTTCGCCTTGCTCCAGAAGAAGCGCTCTCGAACCTTGTGGAGGGTTTTCAGGATACCAAAGTGTCCTCCAGTCGGACTACTGTGCAATTCCTTTAGAACGTCTGGAATTCTTGATCTGGGAAGGAGTAACTGCCATTTGAATGCTTTACCATCGTCAGATTCCCATTTCCGATACAGGACGCCATTTCGCAGCTGGAGAGAGTTCCATAGAGCCCAGTATCTTTTCGTTGCAGGACTGTAGATAGAAATGTCTTGCCAACTAGGTCGCCGACTGTCTTTTTCCATTAACTCTATGATAGGCTTTAGGTCTGGGTCTCCAAGCTGATCTTTTCTTACTTGGTCGTCACTCCATGGATCAGGATCTGAAGATGATGAAGTAGCAGTAACTTGACAGGCAGTAGGGATTGTCGTCCCGTACTGTTTCTCTATTCGGGAGCAATAATGGCAGTTCTCGGAACAAGGTCTTCTTGATAATGCGTCAGCATTCCCGTGTGACAAACCTTTTCGGTGCTTAATCTCGATGTCATATTCCTGGAGCCGCTGTATCCACCTGGCTACCTGGCCCTCTGGATTCTTGAAATTCAAAAGCCAAGTTAAAGAGGCATGATCGGTTCGGAGCAGGAATTTACGGCCGTAGAGGTAATGATGGAAATGTTCTACAGCTTTAACTATGGCGAGCAATTCCTTTCTCGTGAC
>JAXGGA010012958.1:0-36919 GCA_038373865.1 Uloborus plumipes
AATTTCGAAAATTTTAAATTTACACAGAAAAGGGTTAAACGGGGCGTTTATAATTAATAACACAGTCAATTTCAATTTAAAAATTGCTGTATCGTTACTAGAAAAGTTTACGGTATCCCAGTTTCCTATAGAGGTTTTCTATAGGAGTATTTCAACTGTTTTTTCTTCAGTGTAGTAACGATACAGCTTTTTCTTAAGCAACGGTATTTTGTTTTTAACACTGCAGGGTTTCACTTCTAGCAAAATCAGTGCAATAGCCCTTCACAGCATTTTTCATAAATAGTTTCAATTTTGTCTAACAAGTTAAAATTCAAATAAAACGGTTTAAAAAGTGCAGGAACCCGTGAGTTCCCCCAGTTATCTGTGAGGAATTGCATGTAGTTAACCCAGGGTAAATTCCCTAAACCAATTTGATAATCTCGTTAACAAAACAAGCCTTGACACAAGTACAGTTTTGCAAAAGGGGGCCAAAAAAAAAAAACAAAAACCTTGAAATTTGACACTGCCATACTTCACCCGTCCATTCTGCATGTCTTATTACTCGGCGTCGAGAACGTGCCCTTTTCAAATTTATAACCTAACGCCTTTTAGATGCATATATAAGATGATTTTTATGGCACGCTCTTTTTACGGGACTGTTAGCTCCACCGTCTTTTGATATTTATCTATGGGGAATATATTAAGCAAGTGGGGTGGGAAGGTACTTTAAATCTGTCACGTGACGATGAGGCTATTTGCATCCGTTGACAGTAAGGTTATATTTATCTCCGTCAGCTTGTGTGAGAATGGGGTTTTTATCTCTTTTGAGATTTTCGATAACCCTTTAATGGCGCCGAGTCAAAATAACAGTGCATTAGAGGGGGGGGCGGCTTGGGAGGATCACGTGACAGATTTCGAACGGAGCTTTCGTTTGTGGAATTTGGTATTTAATTTGCAAAAATCGAAGTCTGAAGAGGCAAAAAAAAAAAAATAATTGTTTGAAAAAAAAAAAAAACCTGAAAGGGAGGTAAAAAGCATAATAGGTGTGGTTTGGGGGAAATCACGTTTTATGTGTATTTAATTTACAAAAATTGAAGCCTCTACAGAAGAAAAAATAAATTATTTATTCGAAAAAAAATTATTAGAAAAAAAAAAGAATTAAGCATTAGAGGGATTCTTGGTGAGATCCACGTGACATGTTTCCATATTTCGAGCGGAGTTTTCAGGGTAATATTTAAATTACAGAAAATGTCCAGCAAAAATAAAGCAGTAGAGGGGCGGTTTGAGAGAAACGTGACATATTTCGGGTGGATTTTCCGTTTGTGTAAGTTAGTATTTAATTCACAGATATTGAAGCCTGGACGAAAGAAAAATAGTTTATTTCATTTGTTAGCTTTCGCCTGCAAAAACATAATAAACGTACCCCATATAGTTTGCAACGTTTATGGCACAGATTTTAAGTCACGACTGTCTGTTAAATTAAAAAGAAATTACTGTTCATATCGCAACTCATGACACCCTAAGAAACAAATTGATTATGCTAATCTACATAGCATCAATTGCAGAAAAAATATGTTTTAACTGTTTTAACCAACACAGAATACTTTGTCTGCCAGAACGTGTAAGGGGTATGAAGTTTAACCAAACAAATTGTCTGCAGAAAGTCTGAAGATTTTTTTCCAAAAGTACTGCAGAATTTCTGCAGATAACTTCTTATTCACAAAGTAATTTTGCAGAAGTTCTACAGATTTCTTCAAATTAAAAGCAAGTTGAAAGTTTCGACAAACGACATTTGTTTGGCTCATAACTCGATATTTTCAAAAGAAAAAAAGTGATGATTACACAAAATTGTTAATAATTCAAGGACATGCAGTAGCCAAATCTTTAACCTACTTTGAAGAATTACTGAGCTTCTTCCAAATTTCTAAAGACAATATCTGCAGAAATGTAGCATTCCCCCCCACCCCCTCCTTCAGAAATATACAGAATTTCTGCAGAAAATGTGTCGGGTTTTACTGTCCGCCCTCTTTTATATCATTTACTTGCCATCCCTAGCCCTCAATGATCGGCTCGGCTGTATAAGTGATGTCTTGATAGGCAATTAGTTTTCTTATACTTTGTGATTAATACTTTTCTGTAGACTAACTGCAACTCTTCATCGAATTCAATGATTCAATAGGAAGTAAAATAAACGAGAAAGCTTTTAAACAACACAATTCTCAGAACTAGTAGATTAAGAAGTTGACTATCTTATTTAAAATATTTTTTTCAATTAACCACCCCAGATAAAGTTGGCAGAGGAAAGACACATGGTCATTTAAAAATTAATAAATCTATTCTATAAAGTAGCCCTATGGAAAAAAAAAATCTTAAGTGTTAACTTGAAAAATAACAATGGTGCAGAATGAGTTGCTTTCCCTTCCCTAGGGTACAAGAGGAGAAAGCCGGGAGGTTGTGTCACGTGCAGCTGCAACTGGAGATAGCGCAGAAGCTGATTGGGTCCGAATTCAGTGGTCTGTCTCTGAGCGATAACCCTCACTTGGACACTAAGGGGTTGCCGCAGGGCGTCCATTTATCACTCAGGCTGGCGAATTTTCCAAGAGATTTAACCATTGATCACTTTATATTTAAAAAAAAAACCGGACACTTTGCAGCAGCGAGAAAGTTTTTTTTTTTTTTTAATTTTAACCTTTTACAAAATAGACTTTATATTTCCGTATGAAAACTAAAATAAAAGTTTGCAATTTTAAACATGCAAAAGAAATACTTTATTACTTTGTTTTCAGAGTCAAGTTAACAAAAATTTCAGTCAACGAGCTACATCACACCAAGCAAAAAAAACTGAAACCTGCCCACACAAAAATGTTGAACCTAATGTACAAGGAAATATTTTGTCTGAGAAGAGCCTGTTACACAGCCAGTCATTGCGCAATTAATCTGCCAGGGAGCATAAGAGGCATGAAGAGAGGGTGGACAGTCAAAGGTTACAAATTTACCACAAACAAATTCTGCCGATTTCTGCAAAAATCTTCTAAGTAAATCGAAACTAACCGCAAATAAAGTTAATTCGTCTAAAAAATTAACATTTTCTCACTAAACATACGTGAAACGTAATACAAAATTGCTAATACTTCAAGTTTTGGCAATACCATTGTTGAATCATGAGAGATTCAGTTTTTTCTTCAGTACATATAACATATTGTTCGGTCCACGTTAAAATTCAACTGAAATGAAACATATGTATGTTTTAACTGAGCATCAATGGATATAAATGTTTTAAACGCTTTAAAACAATTTTTAAACTCTCTTACTTTAAAAGTGAACAGGTATTAATAGTGCTTTTAGCAGGCAAAGAAACTCTGTAATCCACTTTTCTTCGTAAACTAAAGGTCAGGAGTCGTATTAAGATTAGGAAGCACATAAAAATTTGGAAAATTAATTCCTGTCAAAGCGACTAAACTTGCAATATCTTGAACAAAAATCAACTTTGTAACTATGTGTGAGTTGTACAACAACTTATATAGTATTATTATCACTATAAACTTCAATTTGATTTTTCGCAATTGGTTCCCTTTTTGCAGAGGAAAATTTTACCACGTTCGTGGAAAACCACGAACATTCTCAGTATTTTGGCGACGTAGAACCAAAGACCTCATTAGGTGCCAAGTACTAGCAACCCTTCTTTCAGATAGTTGATTTCTGTAAGGCCCCCTAGAATTATCAGTGAGACCACAGCAAAGGAGCAACTCAACAGAAAAGAATAGGAAATGTCGGGGAAGCTAAAGCCTAGAATAAATTGTCCTAACCCGCAACTAGGGAGGAAAAATACGTTCATTTCTCGGTTGAAGCGGCTAATGCAGAATATTATATTACAGCGTTATGCAATACAATAATCTTTGGCAAGGTCTAGCTTTTCGATGCAGTTCTCATCTCTTAAGCATAATAAAGGAATGGTTACGACAGAATGTCGTGAAGCGAGAGAAAATGGCAATGACAGCAAAAATGAACAAACATAATTAAAAAAAATACTAATAATTAAAAATCATGACTTTTACTATCAGTCCAAAAATCGAGTATAGCTGTTCAATTTTCGTGATTGCAAATTCACCATCAACATTAACACGAAAAAATAATCCATTTTTCCTAATGTTATTCCCCAAATCAAAAACAAACAAAACAATGCATGCTATTTGATTCAATCAGTAAAGTTGAACTACTGATTGAATTAAATAGTTGAACTCAACCCTCATCTGAGATCAACAGTAACAACTTCCGGGAAATGTCTAACCTTAAAATTCATCACTCTATTACGAATATGACAATTTTCTTCTATTACCATCACCATCCTTTTTGTTTCAGGAAACATACGAATAAAAATCATAATACAGAATTACTAAAAACATTCCTTAAAACGGGCAGAGAGAAGGAGCAGTCAATGGCTACAAATTTTTGACAGATTTCTGCAGAATTTTTGCAGAATCTTCATTTTAAAAGATATCCTCATATTAAAGGACATTTTCAGAAATTCTGCAGAATGTTTCCAAATCTAATCGTTCCCGCAAATGAGATATTCGGTTCAAAACTCGATATTTTTGCAAGAAAAACTTTGTAATAATCGAGAAAAAGGGCTATAATTCAAGGATAGGGGCTGCCAAATGTCCAACCCTAATGTTAAGAGTTATTTTCTCACCTTTTTTTTTTTTTTCATGCGAAAAGTTTGAATTGCCGAACAAGTATCATTCACGAAAAGTTTAGATTTGTCTTTGATGTAAAAGAGGCTGCAGAAATTGTGCAGAAAATTTAATCTCTAATATGAAGATGCCAGCAGAAAATTTGTCGCCTCTGACGGCCCGCCCGCATTTTATGCCCCTTACCTGGCCTGAGGGAAAGGTAGCTAAATGTCCGACTAAATATTCACTCTCTTCTGAAGCATAAATCTTGTTTGTACCTTAAAATCAACATTTTTGTGTTGCAACTCTTGGTGGTCTAATGAAACAGATAAAATATTGAAAACAGTTTCTAGCGCCCGATTGCGAAGGCAGCTTTACATCATAGAAGAAGTTTCTACTTCCCTTTCCTATACCTCAAGAAAGAAATACCGAGAAGCATGTAGGTATTCCACGTCATACAATTTCTAAAATATAAAAATGTACTTATGTAATAACTTCTCTTCCCAACTGCAAACAATATCTTTTTTTTTTTCATAAAAAACACAATAAAAATAAGCTAAGATCATTTAACGGCAACCACAATAAAAAAGAACGGTTATTTTATACAAATAAATCCTCGATTACTCGATCATCGTACAAAGCAGAAACTGTCATCACTCCACTGATCATCACCAGTACAAGACTGTCCATTCCAAAAATTTCCCAATCTACAGAAATTCATTTGACATTCCTCTTTGTCCTCGTCGAACACCAACTTCCATCCTCAATCGAAGATTCCCCCCCCCCCCTTTTCTATATATTCCTTCGAAGCATGTCGGAACGGCCAATGAGGCGCAAGGGCACGTGCCAACCATTTTCAATAACAATGCCTTCAAAACCCCGCGTCCGAGCCCGACGACACAAGGAACACAAGGAACATCCATTTGTGCAACTATTTCGATCTGCTAAATTAGAGGAAAAGGAGGCTGTTGGGGAAGGGGGACGGGGGGTTAACAACCGTCGATTCGGGTTCCCCTCCCCACTTTTCAAATGCCCAGTCCAGCGTTCAACCCTTTTAAACGCAATTCAAAGTGCGGAGCATTTTAAACGGTCCCACACACCCCAGCTAAGTGGAACACTGGATTGAATCAGCCACGGATAAATTCGAAATCTTGAATTTCATTCGAAGCTAGAGCAAAATGGCGTAACTCATTACTGTATAGAATAAATGCTGGGGGAAACTGCTAAAAATTTTATTTCATTTGTCTCAACAATATCAAGTTTGTCAGATACGACATAATAAATGACAGAAGTTTCTTGAAGAGATACTTTATTCGTGAAACTGATATTGTTGAGATATTTCATAAAATTAAAGAATAACTCGGTAAAAATTAGTTTTCAAAGCAAACGTGTTACCCGCAGGGCTGCTGCTGTTGTTTGCACCTATATTATAGGTAAATGGGATTACTGTCAGTATCTGCCGGGTGCATTATTTTTTCATTTATTCAGGAACAAGTAGAATAAACTTAGAATTTTTCATAGTTGTTCACATGACCTGCTTCTAACAAATATGCTAACTTTAGAAAACAAACAAAACATTTTTGGGTAGGGAGCATAAGTTCTAAGGCGAAAATTTACTAGCCAACAAAGAAAACGCTGCGAAGTTAAAACTATTTTTAAAAAACAAATAACCAAAGGCTTTTTGCTGGAACGCAAGTGATGCAAAAGTACAGGAAGTTTATTTTCTGATTTGAATTAAGTTTCTGGAATTTGAAAATAGCAAAACATAACTGAATTCCCTTCTTCACCCGCAGAAATCTTTTTAAAAATGATTATGAAACGCACTGCAAATAATCGCGTTAAATGAAATTTCCACCATTCTCACTGATGGAGAAAAGCTCACTACTTCCGCAAACATGCAATGTAAATAAACATGCACTCATGCTGTTTTATTTATTTCTTTATGGAATCTTTGGGAAAAGCTTAACAGCATCTTCCCCTGAACTGGAAAAAGAAAAAAAAAATCTCCGAAATGAATTTAATCTTTCGGATTAAATCAAACAATACATTTGCAGAACATTCCCCTACCAGCAGTTCCGTTATTTTCACATTTAAGAAAACGGAGAGAGAGAAAAAAATCTCCACAAACAATTTTCACAACACGTCTATTACTAAACTCATCAATCTCTACTTAACCAAGCACAGTTAGGACTTGCTCCATTTTCGCGCGCCGAGTAGCCCTTAAAAGGAAAACACTCGCGGGAAAGGGGGGTGTCAGGGGACGAGTGGAACGTTTAAAGGTATTAAGTCTTGTTCCTCCCGAAGAAGAGAACCAAGGTACACACGCGCACTCTACCTACAGAATAGCATCTCTTACCCCATTGCGATTTAATTGAAAGGGCCGCTTTTGTGCTGGACCAATGCGAAATTAATGGCAAACGAAAACTCGGTCGACTGACGGACAAACGAGGAAGAACGGAGGGTTGGGGAGTGGGTGGGGGGGGGGGGCTGCCCTTCTTAATGGCATTTGGGAGAGCGATTTGGATATTAGGAAAGATTTTAAAAGCGATTCTTAGGAAATGGCTGATATACGCTCGGAACAGCCGGATGCGAAAACTAAGAGCTTAATGGGTCACTTGAAGCTGGCATGATGATTTAAAGACATGCATTAGGATTATGTTTGTATCGGCCGCTCGGACATTGCAGTTCGCATTTATAAAATAACTCTTAATCGAGGGATAAGTATTGCCATTAAATAAAACGTGTTGGGGGGGGGGGGCGTAATAGCGAAGGTTATTAATAAGCCATTACGGTGCTGGTCTTCCCCGGTTCGGATTGCATTTACGCTAATTCGCGCTAGTTTTGTCGAAAATGACCGTCTTTTGTTTCGTGTGATTCAGAACGCTGTGATGAGTTAGAAAATGATTCACTGGAAAATCAGATCGAAGAAACTAACCCAAATGACATCTCTCAGAATTTTTTAGCCATCTCCCATTATCGTCACTTCACCATTTTAAAATTAAATTATAAAAAAATAAATAGATCGAAACGCTACAAACAACACAACGTTTATCAAAATTTTCTGCTCTAAAAATTAAATTTATTAACTATATCTTCCAGTATTATATTCTAATTCGAAGAACAAAACATTCCATAATTATACAGACCAAATCGAAGCACCACACTTCCCAAAACTTTTTAGCCACCCCTTCCCTTAAAGAATTAAATTTCTTCACCGTCTGTTTTTTTGTTATTTTGAGAAACTGATACCTATTACGCTTTAAAATGTCATTTCTCTCTTACAAAACTTTTATGCTTTATTAACATCCTTCCATTCTGAAACGAAGCACTATTGTCGTCAATTGCGAAAAAAAAAAGTTCACGGAGCTAGATACTCTACTGTTAAACTAATATATTAAACTCTACTGTCGCTTTTTCTTAAGAAACCATACCTCTTCTTTAACGTTTTTGAAAAAAAAAAAAAAAACACTGCCAGTATTTGGCAAGAGCTTCCATGCGGCGTGAAGGGTGGGGTCATCGCACAGACAATACCATAAAGATTTTTTTCTGGTGGTCAATTTTAACGGGTCTTTGTTTTGAAAGGTTAGAAGATGCTTCATAGCACTTGAAGTCCACCATAGTCCTTAGGGTGATGGGCACCCATAATTTAGAAATTTTATCATTTCTAGTAATCGACTCTGAATTGACTTATGTTGATAGAATATTATAACAATGCTTTTTTCAGAAAAGAGGTAAAGACAAAATGGATGCTGAATAAAGGTTTGCGAAGAATCCAACTCAAAGCAAACCTGACATCGATCTTGTTTATTTTTGTAGTCTAGAAGAGGCTGTGATAAGATGAGCTTGACAGTTTACTTTGCAATGACACTGAAACTTTGACAATGTTTACCTCTATTAGTGATTGAAGTTGGTTTGAGTTAGTTGCAAAGCTACTAAAAGATCGAAACAGTATCAACACAACATTACTCAAAACTTTCCATTCAAAAAAGTGGAATTTATTATTTATATTGTTTAGAAAGTAACTCAACTCAACACTGATTGAGGAAATCAGTGTTGAGTTGAGTTACTTTGTTGTTGAAAAATTTCCTCCTTGTTTGTTAGTTGCAAAATTTCCTCAGGACTCAGGTCCTGAGGAAATTTGGTGGCCTTCTCACAAGAAAAACTGCTCATTTTCAGACAATATTTTCAAAAAAGGGAAGAAAGAAAGAAATTTTCCCTATTTTGGTGTCCCTAAAATTGTGGTGCGATGGTCCACAGACCTGTAGGACCGTGCGTTAATCAGGACCCTGCTCATCAGAGCCAAAATACAACAAATTAATTCAGCAACTCTTTTCCTCGATTTGATACTTTAGAATCTGATTTTGTAATAAAAGCTCGCGTTCATATTACAATGTGTTGTTTTAGTTTTAGTGCTATCTGATCTAACATTTGACGAAAATCTTTAAATAGTTATTTGCATCAACACATTTCTTTACATATATTTTAACAATAATGGTTTTGCTTTGAATAAAAAAAAATAACTTTCAAACGACGCCAAATGCAAAAAACACATTTGGAACAGTCATAGTGTACACATAAGTACACGTGAATTTCAAGTAAGTTTTCAATCACTAATTTGGTACTCATTTAATGTGAACACTATGTATTTACAACTTTTATTACTTAGGTAGGATCATATTAATATTTTCAAGCATTATTTTCAGTTTTATGCACCGTAAGCGCTCTTAAAGAATTTCCTCTTAAGATCTTAAAGAAATGATTCTTATGGCATCAAATATTACATATGTCTCAATACATTACACTTCCAACATAATCAACCGTACAGTATAACGTTTCAACAACTCCAAAACTAAAACTTTCCTTTTATTTTCTCATATAGCCCAGCATTACAATTCAGAAAGTGTAAATAATTTTGAGCACTAAGCAATGGAATGCTCACAACCCTCGGAAATACCTGAAATACCATTAAACAGAGGAACAGAGAGCTTTGGTCCGTCGAATTCTCCTAACGTATATTAGTATTGTCCCGAAGGCTGCATTAGTGCATCTTTCCCCTTTTCCGCAAGTTTGACTTCCCTTGGTGACGTCACACGAAAGGGGAGGAATGCAGTAATCAGCCAAAAGGGGTCAATAATCGGTGGCAAAGGGTGAGGTCCAATGGCCAGTGTTAGGGGTGGAAGGGGTCGACATTAAGTAGATGGACAGCAGCATGTTAGGACTGAAGACAGCACAGATGCAGCTGGTACTCTGTGCCCAAGAGGGAATATACGTTTGGAATTGGAAATTCATTCTTAGCACGAACATTTTTAGAGAATTTTGCCGAGTTTTAATAATGTGTTTTTTCTTTTCCTGAAATTCAAATAATTTAAAATTATTCGAGACTGAGGCGTTAAAAAATTGCAAATTTAGTTTTTCCTCAGTGGACACAGCGTTGTGTGTGTGTGTTTTTTTTTTTTTTTTTTTTTTTTGAATACGCTCAAGCTGGACTGACTAACAAATCAAGTTGCTTCTTATTCTTCTAATTCTATGTATGAACAGTTGTTAAAAAACATTAGAGAAAATATCAGACTTTTTTTTAAAAAAACCTTACTGCTAGGAAGTAAACATTTCTTGGGTAAGATGAGCAAAATAACAATAATAAATTCATTATAAGTACATTTAATTTCCAAAAAAAAAAAAAAAAAAAGCCAACGGTTTTGAAAAAGCAACAAACGAATTGTTCAGGGCTGATTTTTTTTAAATGTATTTAAATAAGAGGGTCTTTTTTTAAATGAATAAAAGAATTGGAAAGGTCAAACATAATAACAGATATAAAAGCAGCAATTAAAAACTAATAGGGTGCGAATAGGTAATCAATGATTCCAAAGTTCATGCCAAGTCAAAAATAATTGAAATACATACATATATATATGTATCATCGTAAAGAAATTGCCCTTTTCGATACTTGTATCCTTTGAGCTTAATCAAAAGACAAAAATTAAAACAAACATTAATGACCTTGTACCTCTCCCAAGGAGAGGGGGGTAAAGATTTTAAACAAAAATTCAGTTTTCTATTCCTGAACCCAACTCGAGCATCCAGTATTCCATTACGTAAGCAAATTGCCATCACAAGTCCAAAATAAAACAGTAAAATTAAAAACTTGGTACGGTGCTCACCTCCAGTGCAAAAATAAAATAATAAGATCTTGTTCGGTTGCAGCTTTAAACAAGACAGAGCTCGAAAAGCAAGGAGAAGAGAAAGAGAGAGGGGAATAATGAAAAAATGAAAACACTTCTTCACTGGTGGAAAACTTCACCCGGTGACATAATGAGAATGAAAGTGGGATAGTAAGTGTATGCGGAAAAAGTCATTACAGTCACAGACTTTTCTCAACTAATAGTATATACAATTACTAAGACTAACGCTGTAAAATACAAATTCACCAAAAAACAGTAAGTAAATGATTTTTTTCCTCAACAAATACAAATAAAGTTAACCCTATAGGGGCCAAATTTTTAACGAAACTGTAAGTCGTTGCTTTTTCTTAACTAGCAGAACAAATGCTCACTCACAGCTTGTTGTTCCTACACAGCTAATGTCGTAAGGCGTTCAATGATAGAAAGTTTTATTAATATATTTTGTAGTTTCAAGGCTGAGGGTGGCAACACACGTATCAACCGCAAATTCCTGCCCGGGCGAACAACAGCACAGCCACAAAAAAGAAAAGCATCCCCCATTTTACCTTTACATACAGCCTGATGCGGTATAGCATTATTACTAAAAGCATTGTGACCCTAGAAGTAAGAGGTCAATTATTACTAGTTAAAATCGGGGATTACTTTGAAATTAGTGTGGAGTACTTTTCAGAGAAATTATCAGTTCCAAGCGGCAACACTCGACATAGGTAACATAGGTCTTTTGAAGAAATACTTCTGGTAAAATAACATCTCTCGAAAGGGTAGTCTTTCTAAGAAACTGTACCGAATTACTATTTGAAAAGCAAAATATGAGTTTAACACCACTTGACACAAACATTTATAAACTACTCCATCATATTATGTACAGGTTAACTCACACCGGTAATAACTTCCATATTATTGGACACTGGTGAAGTCGAGATATACGAATAGCCGATTGTTGAGTACAGGTCGACCTATTAGAGGCCCTGGGTTCATAAGTACTTTAGATATATTAAGTTTAAAAAAGCAATATTCCCTATCAACTTTACTTTTCTAATGTGAAGCTATGGAAAACAGCTCCAATGAGCTCCTTTGAGCTCCAATTTATTTTCTGTTTCTGACAACAGAAGATTTCGAACCATCTTTTCAATAAGTCGTTGTGTTTAGTAACTCAAAAAACCCCCTCATTTTTTAACAAGCTATCAAGTGAACCTCTCCTTAACAAGCAACATACGGTTTCCCTTAACAAGTAACTATACGAACCATTATTTGAAACCCCAACATCCACTATCCGCTCTTGGAGATATATCACAATACGATTTTTTTTTTTTTAATGATAATAATAAACTTTTCTTCTTAAAATGTCCGAATACACCTCTTCGTGTTTGACAGATTATAATGGGAAGCTGTCTTACTTTCGTGATTATCATTAGAACCGGAGACCTCAGTGGTAGAAACCCAGTGCTTTGGCCGCTGGACTAAAAGGCCTCATAACCCGGCGGGCAAAGTTGGGTTATATGCTCTCTAAGCGTACGCCGCCACACCAGAATTAAACAAAAGCAAATTACCTTATAATAAATTTTAGAAATCTATCAAGAATTTAGAGAAATTATTACCTTTTTTTTAGGGGGGGGGGTATTTTAAAAATTTAAGTTTTAATGTATTTTCTAATATCGTACAAAGTGTTATACGATCTAGGCGCGAAGTTTATCAAAATCTTTTTCAATGAATAGTTTTTTTTTAATCTAGACATTTTGAACAAAAGCAAAATTGCTTTTTGAAGCACGCACAAAAAGTTTTAAAGACTTCGCTCAGATCCTTCTGCGAAGAGCCTCAAAAGTTGCGAGACTAATTTGATTTCTTCCCTAATGAGAGGTGGCGACACCACGAATCAAACTAAATCCGCACGTGACAACGCATCACACCACTGTGCCTCCGAGACCGCTTCCATTTTTCTATCCATTTCCGGGCTTTGGAAAAGAATCGGTTATATACGCTCGCCACCCCTTGCCTCAACCCCGCCAAAACCCCATCTCGTTTGGTGTGTGTTCCCAGCGTAAAATGTCATTACAAGGACCTGTCTTCATTTGCATGGGAATGAGAAATTAATGAAGTGTATGATGGAATTTTCGCAAACAACAGGGGAAGGTCGAAAGCCATTAGCCATCTTGTGCAATTTGAGTTCACAGTAGTGTAAAATCTAAATGGCTCAAACCCCTCGCGTTTCTGCTTTTCGTTCTGTTTCTTGCTGGGAAATCTTTTCCGGCGCTTCGAATATAATCTTGGCGATATTGCTGCACAGAATATGCGAATGTCTCCGAAGCAAGTTATTCCTTTTGTTTGGAGCACGTCCTAGACAAAAATGATCTACTTCTTGATCCGCTGTATGCCATTTCATTTGTAGCACAAGCTGCCAGACTCGGAGAAATCTCAAACATTACGATTACATTTATTAATAATCGATAACAGTTATTCTTTTTTGAACTATTTTTTCATCCTAATTTAAAGGATGTCTTTTTGAATCAGCGTCGCATAACTGTATTCAGTTTTTGCATTGAATCATGGAGCATTGCCACTATTACCTTGATGATGGAAGCTTTTGAACTTGTAATCTCACAATTGAAAATATAGTTAAGTCACTTTAAGATTTTTTTTTAACTAAATGAGTTATTCAAAGAATTATAACCTTGACCAGCATCGAAGGATCGTAATTGCTTGGACTATTATCGGTTACATTACAAAATTTCAAGCATTCGAAATTGATGTTTATTTTTCATTTTTAAGATCCACTCACATAACTTTTAATTGCAACAGAAGTAAATGTTTATTTTTCTAGGAGGCTTGCAGCGGAAAAATCATTAAGCAGTACGCCAAAAGAGATTTTGTTTTACCCTATGTAAAATTCTAGTGACTTTTATTGTAACTAAAAGTATCTCACGAGTGAAGTGACTTAATCTCTCAAACATGAAAACTGAAGATCTTTTTTATGAGAGAAACAAAGAGTTGAACATGAGGAGTATGGTTTGTGTGAAAATGAATTAAAAAAAAAATAAATAAAAGTTAGGGAGTAGAAGGATAAAAAATACTTGAATGACAACGACAGCGGTAACAGAGGTGTTTGTTGGATCTCTGGCAACTTAGGATAGTACTCTACAATATTTTAGAAGATTGTTAGACAAATTGATTTCAACAAGATACTGTCCTGTCAAACGCTGATCATGCCACTTTGTTCCGATATCGATCAAATCATTTACGAAAAATTTCAAATCCAACAAACTTTATTGTAGCTAAAATCTAGATACTGCGAATGTCACTCTTTTCCAATGAATATACATTTCGTTTGGTGTGAAAGAACATGTCTATCTATTTTATACAAGAATTGCATGCTCTTAAAGCAAAAGAATAATATAGGGTATATTTTGAATCTGTCTAAAATGTTTCACACGGTAAAAATTCCACGAATGCAATAATCTTAAGTAGTTTTATTGTACAAAAACTTTCTTTTGACATTTCCCAAAACACAGATGGAACTGGAGCTTTTAATTAATACTTTTCCAACATTTTAGCGAAAGCCGCTAACTAACAACAAGCTAAAATCTTCATATCTTTCCAACAGGCCAAGAAGTGAAAAAAAAAAAAAAAAAAAATGGATAGACGCGGAAAACACAGGAAATGCACACATAAACGACTACAAAGCTTTCGAGTTTATTACTTTGTCGAAACACGAGAGTGGGATACAGTGAAAATAGGCAATGGCAATTTAAACGAGGATTTCGTCGCCCGAAGTTTTACTGGCACTTCAGACTCAAGTGCCGCCATATAGCAAAGGTTATTAATTTTTCTTACGCTTCAGGAGAAGATGGCGGGGAAAAACATTTACAGGTATAATAAAACTGATATGCTGTGCAGTTCGGTGGTGCGGGGAATTAGGTTGGATAAAAGAATGAAGTCATGGCGAATATAAGGCGAAAGACGTAAGTAGACTTTAGACTTATAGAGTGGTTTATTCGACATGTGCCCATGCACTAAACACTGAATTTTTGCCGGGAGAGAAACTCGTTTTATTCATTTCCTTCCAGTTAATAACAACTTCAGGCATAGTGGTATTTCTACAAAATTAGAAAAAGGTTTTGTTATGGTTTAGCTGAGCATTAGTTAAAATCCAGACGCATATGTCGTTTCAATTAAACAAATATTTTCCCGTTACCATATAATCGCCTGCGAAACAGCAGAATGAAAAATGGTGACTTCTCAACTCAAAAAGCTGGCATGACGTTCTATTTCTCAATGGTTTAATTCAATAGCTAGAATTTAATTTAAAAGAATCGTTTCGTAAAGCACTTTGCAGGAGCATTAATTTTGGGTTTCTGTTGAAGGTATTGCTCCACATTAGGAAAAATTGGGAGCACTTTTTACTGTAAGATGATTCTGGGTGTCATTTTGGTGTAAAAATTAACTGTGAATACGTTATTTTATTTAACTTACTCTAATCTCGTATCCTCTTGAAACATAATAATGCAAGCAATTACATAATTTTAGAATGCAATCCAGAATACTTGCAATTAAACCAACATGAAGCACAGGATTGTAAATGTTAGTTTTAATTAAGTTTTCAGTTATCGATAAAACTAGATAATATTTACCATCTTTTGAAAGCTCAAGTTCCTTTTTAATTATAAATACACATATTGTAATATAACATGGAGTATTTCTTATCATATGACTAGGAAATTCTCTTTGCACTGGACAAAGGAATATTCTGCAGCATAATGAGCAGATTTTGGAATAATATTAAGTAATCTTTATAGGCAAATTCCGCTTCTTTTTAAAATTAGATTGAAATTGAAATTCACACAAGCGTTCAAAGAAGCTCACATCTTATACACATTGGCAAAGTGGTTTCTTGTGCTATCGAAAAACGTCTGTATCTGAACAATGAGTTATTAACGTGGTTATCTTTATTATTGATATTGCATAAAGGTTGACGTTTTACTTCTTTTTGAGGGATGGAAACGATGCAACGGTGCAATCACCCAGGACTGAAAAGTGGGTCAAGGCCGGTCGGAGGGAAAACGTAGAACTTCGGATTTTAATGACTCCGACTCTCTAACTCTTCTGGAATTTTAAAGACTCCGACTATTTTACTCAAAAAACAGTTTGACTCCGTCTCCGCAGCCTTGAAGGCTTGGAGAAAAAAACGGTCGACTCCGACTATAGCTACGACTCTCGGAATTTTAAAGCCTCCGACTCCGCAGCCCTTTAATCAATAATCTACTTTTGTTTATTTCCAAAACCATTATTCCTTAAAGAAGAATTAGCAACAAAGTTTTTTTTTTTAATCTAGCCATCACATCACACGTGTTAGTAAATTGATTAAATGATACATACATTGACCCACTGACAACCAGATATGTAACCAAGACGTTCTGTTTCTGGCCACTACAGCTCCTAAACACCCCCCGCCCTTTCTCCTCCCCAATCAGAACTCAACAATCTATCCTGGAAGAAATAAGACAATGATTTCGAAAGCACAATTCTGGTATATTACATTACCGGTATAACCGTTTTTTCTCTTCCCTTATCGTACAAAAGAGACATGACTGAGAAAAAAAAATAAATGAAGAAAATATGGGGGAAGGGGGGCACAAAGATTACATACACGCACATTTATGTATGGAGGTTGAACGAAAAAGAAGCAGAAATGCAACCCATCCGTGAAATTGGTTTGGCTACAGGACTGTCCCCCTAATTCGTCTGATTCTTCATTATGTTCGATGTTGCATAGCCATCTCGCCAGAACCCATTCTCATATTCTGTCTCGTGGTGTGCTTCTTTCTCTCTCTCTCGCTTCTTGTTCGTTGCTTTATTCATACAAACGAGGCACGGAGGATACATTATACATAACGCCGAAAGATAAGGGAGTGTGTCTGGGGTGTACAGAGGGACAACGGGATGTTTTGCTTCGATATTTTCGCGGCGAGGACGGCAAATTGCGAGTTAAAGGAAGGAGGTCGCCCTCAGCACTGATTTTGGATTAATTCTGCTGTTTTTCCCCCCTTCATGGGTTGATTACAGAAGTAAATAAGATTATTACACATAGTTGTTCAAGAAATTCTTCCGAAAAAGGTGCAAAATAATTTTGTAGCTTTAAAGAGCGAGACTCCAAGAACGTCTTGTTCTGCATTATAAAAATGATATTTATTTATATTTTTAAAAATATCTGAAGAAATTAACATTTTTTCGACTTTGATAAAAGAACTAGTGTTTGGAAAATGGACACTTAAATTCTTAGTTTTATTTGCAAAAAAAAAAAAAAAAAAAAAGCTGAATTTTCTACAATATGGTCACAAAACATGTCTCTGGCAATTAGTATTGGTCTGTGATGTAAAAAGGACTGAAAAATCACATAAAACAGAGGTTCTGAAAAGCCCCCCCCCCCCTTTCTCCTGGAAACGTACGAACGAGGGCCGGAAAAACGAGGTTGTACTGAATTAACTTGTTAAACTATAACTAGCGAGCATCTTACGGTAACTTTGGATTATGAAAGAGACGAGAGAAAAATAAATATTTCAGCAAAAGCAGAAGAGAATATCGAAACACGGAACAATATAATAAATAAATAAATAAATATGTTTGTGTTTTAAAGTAAAATTTAAATTTAAGTTATACAAATGCAAAGTTGCAAAAGTAAATGCAGACAAATATTTCGAGGTTTCAAAGAACACATTTTTCAATGCAAAATGTTATAGATAAAAAATCATTCAACAAAAAACTCTTCATCCATAAGCTCACCAATTTTGAATCGAAAAACGGGGTTCCTTAGAGATAGAAACAGTTTTTTTTTTTTTTTTGGAATTTTGCGAATTTATAACGTCATTTAAATTTTACATAACAACCATGTAGTACCTTCAATTCAGAAAGTCCAAGAAACATTTCACCTTAAGAGGCCAAAAAGCAAAGAATTTTTTACCTGAAAATAAAGGAAAAAAAAGATGAGTTTTTTTCAATGCAATAAAATTTCTGAAACAACAGTATTGTCATCAATTTATAAAATGTCAAGTCATGGAAAATAAAACAGAGTATCTTTTCATACACGAAATGCATGACAAGAATATAAAAGATCATTAATCGAAACCAGTTATGATGTTATATTATGAACAACAACAATCGAACTTGTAAAAGCAAAAAAATATATTAATTTTTAAAAATTGAAACAAGTTCAGACAAGAAAAAAAAGCAACATGAAAGACTGCGGTAGTGACATAACAGAAATCATTTCGAAGTTATATTATATTTTTTTTTTTTTTTTTTTGGGGGGGGGGGGGGAGATTCGAAAAAGCAATTTTTCAAAGTTAATTAAAGTAAAAGAGTCGGAAATCAAAAAAAAGATAATAAAGTTAATAACTTCGTATAAAAATGTAGAAAAACCTGAGTAATAATAATAATAATAATATTGATATTCAGTAAGGGGAAACATAAAAGCGATTGAAAGCATTCATTAAAAATCTGGTATGGGTCCCACACTACTTCCTTTTACGTGTAAATTTCTTTGTAGATGCCTTAGTGTTAAAATAGTGCTTTATGCGAGCAAGATAGCTATTCGAACATTTACACCCCCAGTTTGCCACGAAACAATGCAAAAAAGTTTTACAGTGATTCATTTTCTAAATATCGCCGATTTTAACATCATTCAGTGGATTTTTCGCAAAATATGCGCCAAATTGAACCCAAGTAAAAGCGCCAAATTGAACCCAAATTCAAAAAATATTTTTTTCGCCAAATTTGTCGCCAACTCGGAGTCAAACACTTAAGAACACACTGAATAAAAATTATTTTTAAATCCAAAAACATTTTTTAAAGCAAAATTCAGATTGGAAGATTTAAAAACTGTATAGTTTTTCAATCAAATTGAAAAGCAACGGCGCGCACTACGATAAACAAAGACTTGACACCAAATTAACAAGAAATAAAATCTACTAAGAAATAATGGCAACGGAAAGTGGTAAAAAAAGACGTCAACAAAAATTTAAATAAAAACAACAGTAAACGAACATTACATTACCATGAACCAACATTAAAGCAGTAAAGAACAAACTGAATTAAAATTATTTTTAAATCCAAAAACACATCTTTTTAAGCAGAATTCAGGTTTGAAGATTTAAAAGCTGTATAGTTTTTCAACCAAATTTTGAAAAGCAACGGCGCGCAATACGATAAACAAAGACTTGACACCAAATTAACGAGACATAAAATCTAGTAAGAAATAATGGCAACGGAAAGTGGTAAAAAAAGACGTCAACAAAAACTCAAATAAAGACAACAGTAAACGAACGAGCAGAAAATAAAGGAGAGCGGAGAAAAAAGAAAGAAAAAAAAAAGGTGCAAGCTATAAAAACACGCGCGAATATGCAAGGATAATAAATTTAATGCTTAGAGTCCGCGTCGGTAGTTGAAGGAAAGGCGTTCAACGTTAAAACCATTAATTACAAAATTAACCATGGCGTTTTAATTTGCGCTATTAAAGACAAATTAACACCCATTCTCGGAACTAGGGGGTCTCCGCGCGACACGTTTGCGAATAAGAACATAATCCGAGAGTCAGTTTACAGCGTCCGGCCATTTAATACAGAGAATGTGTCGAAAAAAATATCTTCACCCTTTTTTGTTTATAATTCATAAACGTTAGCATATACGATCTCAACAAACAGCTACTTTTTTTTTTACTCTCTTTTTTAGTGATCGTTTGTCAAGGGGTAGGTTTATGACTTTTTCGCGCGCTTTTTTTCTTTTCTGTTTTTCGCCCGGTATTCGTTATTCAATTAGAAAGCCACAAATTATAATAACTTACGCGGGCTTTCAGACAGAAAAAATTGAGAGGAATTAAATAAGAACAATAATAAGTACCGGCGTGAAGGGGAAAAACTAAGCGCAGTTTTTAGGGGGAGGGTACAAATTATGAATTGAAATACCTTTTTAGACAAAAAAAGAGGGGGGGGGCGCAAAAGGCTAAGTAATTGAGAAAGACGGATTTTTTTCCCCAAACCCACACTGTCTAAAATTTATATTCAAAAGCAAACGTTCGAGCCATATGTTTTGGCAGCTCTGTCAAGACGGTAATGCAATTAAAAGATGTTTTATTTTGGGAAAAGAACTTTTTTCCGAACTGCCCCCTCCACCCCCCTCTATGCAAAGCATTCTTTTTTATGCCTTGTTAAGTGTTTCTGGAACGTAAGAAATTAATTTTAATTTACGCCCAGCGGTTTGAAAACTAACAGACAGGCTTTGAGCGTTGAAAGGTGAAAGTAAATGCGCGGCAGCTCCGCAAAACACCGAAGATTTGCATTAATTTGTCTTCGCTGTCATAATTTCTTTATTAGTGCGTTTTCTTTCCGATTCTGCTACTTGTTAATATTCGCTGTTTTTTCCCCCTTCTAAACGATGTTTGTAAAACGGCACAAGAATGAAAAAAATAAAAAATGCGTTTGAAAGAGTGCTAATTTCTTTCAATGGCATTTAAATAAAACTTCAATCATTTTCCCAGTTGAGTAACGATTAAATAAAATGACAAAGCGCTTGCCGTAGAAATAATTTACATAAGCCATTTAAAAAACACTTCGAAACATTTAATCATTGCACCGCATTTGTAAGTACGTTTCTAATCAGTGTTGAGCTGTTTATTTCTTAAAGGAAAAAATAAATTGGAAGGATAAATATGAATGTAAAGATAAAATATGATGATGGAGAGATCCAATATAAATGTATAGTTATTGGGTATAAAATATAGAGGTAAACTTTAAAAAATGCAAACATTTTTTAATGAGATAATTGAATCAACACACAGGCAGAAATGGAACCAGATAAACGGTCACTTGACAGCGACAGATAAGTGAAAAATATTTTTATAGAGAGGAGTTAATTGGTTCCAAATTAACTTTTTCTTGGTAAATACCCCCCATCACACCACAAGGAGAGCTCCCAAACAATTTTTTCCAACTACAACATTGGATAAATAATTCGATTTTGTACATAGCTGGCAAAGTATACAGAATTAAGATAGGTCGACGGCTAAATGAATTTTATTAAAATTAACCCGTGACTAAATGGTTAAATAAAGATCTGCATATTAAAGGAAAGATATGCATGGGCTAATAGACGTAGATAGATGTAAAATGCAGATGCACTTATGAAAAAATGCATTTGAATACTGCTACTACTACTACTAATAATAATAATAGTGATAATAAAACTAGTATTTCAGTAACTTGTCATCTTTGCCTATTTTGAAGTTTCGGTAACAAAATGTTTAGTTTTTTCAGCTGCTTTATTTGCTGCAATTACTTTGCAGCAATGGATCTAAAATAAAAGCCCGCGCTAAAGGTGGAGGTGAAAACTTGCTATGACTACCTGTAATTAAATAATTTTCAACTCTTTTGTCCCTTTTGTCTACTTTGAACCTTAGAATCAAGCTTAATTTTCAATGTTTCATTTTTTAGTTTTCCACACCACAAGGGGGATAAATAAGAAAAGAAAGAACAATCGATTTTTAAATTGGGGCAAAATACTACCGGATATAGAAATCAAATTAGTTTTAACAAGCTGGTTATATGCAGAATTAAAACATATCTTAGGTACAAAGTTTTCTTTGCGCTGTTTTGTATTGCTCAAATCACCTACCGACGCGTTCTGCACATTCAAAAAATCGAAAACGGAAGATTGATGACAAAATATATATAAAAAAATTTCAAGAATGCTTTTTTGGGCACAACTAAAAAGTCAAAAAGAAACCTGTTCCATAAAAAAACAAATGCTTTGCACATCCGTTTTACAGCTAAAAGTTTTCAAAGAAAAGACTTTTAAAGTTTTTTTTTTTTTTTTCCAAATCGAAACAGGGGTGAAAAACTCTACTTTCACAACATTCCCCTTTTCCTACTGTTTGAAAGATATTAAATACTTGTAAACTCGGTCCGTTCCACTTAAGCTGACCATGACTCTTGCGGTCTTTTTACAGCAACAAACCCATCCGTCCTGCAGGGCTCTGCCCGGGTAAAAAAGGTTGCAAAACTTAATAGATTTAGATCTATATAGATAGGGAAAAAATCTTTTCTCTTTCTGCTTAGTTTCTGCGAATCGGGAGAAAGTTGGAATCGCAGAAAAATGAGCCTTTCTGATTTCGAAGAGCTATCGAATTTATTTGGACGGGAGGGAGGGATGGCGGAACATTCTTGGAAGCGAAACTTCAGCCAGGAGATCGCCTTCTCTGGCAATGGCAACACGACAAGGGCATTAATCCTATAGCCGATGCTTCTAACGTCTTCTGCAAACTTCGCAAATAGTGGACAAGAAGTAAAACCAAGATAAAAACAGGTTGCTGATGTAACTAGATCGTAACAGATAGTGCTGAATAGTAATAAACAAAAGAGATTATAAAAACGATTTAACTAGTTACTGTGCCCAATCAAGCTTAAATTCAAGTCCTTATAATGCTGGAGCTTACAGGTAATCAATATTTCAAAAATAAAAATTGAGATAGCTATCTACACTTGTTAAATAATAATAATTTCAAAATAATAATAAAAATTATAATAATAAATTGATTAATTAATCAAACAAATAAAAATAAACTCAGAGACACAACAGTAATATTTTTCCATACCTTTCAATTTCTTTTGGTCATGTGTAATAAAAATTACATACGTAATTCTGTACAATCTCAAAATTGGAATATTTTTGATTATGTGAAAATTTGATTTTCTGAAAGTGGTTGCACCAATCTTGGTGTTCGAGACAATCGGGGATTTCCAGCTTTTCATTTAACTATTTAAGGGTTGATCCGACTCAACTACATAAGTTTTAGATTCAAAGGTGACGGTTTATTAATTTCCTCAGCCGAAGCAGAGATTCCGATTTGTCAGAGTTCTGATTTATAAATTTACTTTGTAACAAGATATGTTTTCCTTTTTTCTTTTTAAAAAATTATTACTCTTCTGTCATTGTACGTTCATTAGTTGTAACATGATTTCTTGCTGTCATTCTTTTACCCAGTGATGACAGATTTCGAAATTTCAGTATAGTAGGCCGGACGCAAAAGCAGGACAACAGTTGGAACAGTACAATTGACAAAGTGCTGTAAAGTTGCAACCTTTAATTTTTGGAGAACCCCGTTAAGTCTACATACCTCATGGACCTAATTTTAAATCAGGACCAGTAACCATGTGCTTATGAATGATAAATTTCAGTGCATTTATTTTAGCCCGCTCAATTTTCAGAAGTTTTGCTTTCAGTCGTCATTAGTATTGACACTAATGACGACACAATATATATTTGAAACAGGAGTGAATTTAAGTTTTTCAGTATTGAAACGCCAAAGAGAAAAAAATTGAATTCCAACTCATCATCATTTTTTTGAAATGATGACTTAATTTTTCGGAAAATCATTACCGGAACGCTGTCCCGGTGCGTTCCGGCACCAAATCAAAAGTACTAAGTTCAGTACTTTTTAAAAGTGTTCCTATCGATACCTATACTAATTTATGAAACGAAAAGGAACTTAGTAACAAATGCATGTTACATCTGACAGTTAAACATTCTTCCAAACTCTGAACTGCAGCCGCAACCAAAAAAGATACGCATCTTGGAGACCTTCGCAGGTCCTTTCGAGCGCTAACGAGCATCCCAAGAAAGCAAGCGTAATGAAGAAAGAATGGGGCAAATCCGAAAGAACTTCAAACTCTGCCTGAATTGTCTTTTCACTGCATCGCACACGAGCGCAGCCGTCAAGCCGACTAGAGCCATTCGCAGTCGCAAATGTCCCAGCAAATTGCATTAAAACTCACAGCGGGCCAATTCCAATGAAACAAACACAACAAATACGACTCATTCCACGCACAAACCAATTCCATTTACTCATCATTACTCATGATTAACACGGGGTAATAACACAACGTTATAATAACGTTCTTTCCTTGAAAAATAAAATAACGCATCCCTCTCTTGCAGTGGCGTTTGCTGAATGTTAAGTGGCGTCAGTATTATCCTTTTATTGGCGAGGGGGGTCTTTTACAAAAGAACAAACAAGAAAGCCGGGACCCCATTACATTTTAAAAGAATAATTTTATTCCGCTGGTCCAATTAGGAGCTCTGTTCTCCACAGCGGAAAGTGGGGTTATTAATTTTTCTTCTGCAAAAGTTTTGTTGGGGTAAAAATTGCCATGGTTATAAATCTTGTTAAAAATTCTCACTCGCCTCTTCAACTGTAACAATGATTATTGCCGGATAAAGAGCCAAGGTAAAAATTTTTCATTTATAAGTTCGCGCGGAAAAGGGTTTTATGGGCCAAGAGAGACACATTTTCGCTCCGTGGGGGGGATAAGCACTCAGATGGGGGTCGAGAGCAAAAATTTCCGCGCAGGATTAAATGGAAAGAGATAATTTCTCAGAACGACGAGAACGGAATAAGCTCCTAACTTGGACCAAGAGTATTTTCATTTTTAACCCTTTCACTACTTTTTTTTCAGAAAGTATAACTATACAGTTGTTGTTCCAGTTGCAATTATCTGAATATTAGAGAATGAAAAAGACATTTATAAATATCGAAGTTAAATATTGTTATCATTTTCAACTTCGTTGTGTGATGGATGAGGGTAATTAAGACTGATAAGAAAGTTATCTGCGGCCTCCTTTCAGAAGTCAAATGAAAATTTTACACTTCTAAATAATAGAGAGGTTAAACAGAAAAATTTTCATCAATTTTGACAGTTTATTTAATGAAATTGACTAATAGTTATTTAAGAGAGGAAAAAAAAACTTTCATACTATATGATACATAAAAATGTAAGTGCGAGATATGTTACAGTATAAGAGTATTGGATTATTATCCTCGAAGACAAAATATAAAAGACAAGACTCAAAACTTAAAAAAATAGATTTAGATATTTATTGCCAAAAAGATTTAAAAAAAAAAAAACTTTAAAAAGTATTAGCTAATTTTTAAAAGTAAAAAGAAAAAAAATCATTAAAAATGTAACGAACATCCTTTTCAAATCAAAGAGAATACACGTATGGATTGCATAGAAATATAAAACAAACTGGTTAATATTACAAGGGCAAAGTTTACAGGTATTTTTGTACCACCTGTAGTGACATATAATTAAACACATCAGAACAATTTATCATGATCAATTTCGCTGTTGAATAACATTTGACTACAAAAAACGTTAATAGGATGCTCCCAGCTTTTTGGGAAGAAGGCAGATTTGAAAATTAATTTCAAACAGCAAAAGGACCGTCCTTCAGATATAAGATACAAAATCAATCACATAGTCAGAATAATTGAAATTGCTATAGGATAGAAAAGATAACATTACCATAAAGCAATAGGACATTTAATTTGTGGGAAATAAGAATAAAATGGAGAGACTAAAGAAAATCTCTCTAGAAAAGCTTGGCACATAATTGGAAGCAGTTACCAGTCTGATGATGCTAATGACTGATGAGGAAAATAAATCCAACTTGAACTTGCACTACGTTTGAACTTCATTACGCTGGACTAATTCGACTGGACAGTTAAAACAAAGGTTGTTATTACCTACAATTTAACTTTTTACCAACACAGATGGCCTCTTTGAAACCCGTTCTCTTTGATGCTGAGAACATTTCCCACACACTCAGTTGTCAAATTCGAAGAGGAATTGTACTGCCAAAACAAATTGAAAAATCAAACAGCAAATGCTAAAGTGTTAGTTTTTTTTGTTTAACATTTTAATGGTACTATTTTGGCAGATATCGATAAATTCGAAAGTTGGGCACTGTAATGTCTCTAACTGTTGTCGCTGCAATAAGACCCTAACTATTGCTACTGTGTGTCTCTAATGTCCTTCACTAGGATTTTTCGTACAGAACAGTCTTGAGAATTGGATTCAATGATGCCACCCGAATCCATTTATCTGAGTTATTTTTGGAAGTTATACTTCAGTAAGTTAGATTTCCTCGCATACCTAAAGCATTTGTCATCTTTACCATTTACAGTAAGCAATTGACGACAAACCGTTCTCGTTATACTATTACGTGGATGTACTTTTGCAAGCGCAACCAAGGCCAAGTGCCATTCTACGAAATTTCGACCCTACCCACCATAGACACTTCACAAAATAAAAGCGGAACATCTACAACGAAAACCTGTATGAAAGGGTTAAAATGTGAATTCCGCATTAACACTCGAAAATCATCCCCCTCCCCCCTCTCCACTCGTTCTTCTTATGGAACCCTTCCTATCTCCGTCCAAAATAAATGCTAATTGCCCTTCCAGTCCCGTTCGCCTTCTGCACCAAGAGAGAGGAAGAGAGAGAACACCAATTTTCCCACCTCTCTCTCTCTCTTCTGGCACGCGTTTCGCATGCAAATTAAACGGACAAAAACCAAAATCTTTTAAAACTTTTCCCTCCGTGCGCATATATCTGTCTGTCCTTACTTTTCATTTCGCGGGGAAGAAGGCTTGAAAAAGGATGGGGACGACATTATGGTAAATATGTGTGTAATATTTACCCTTAAATTAGCGGCGTAAATCACTTTTCCCTGCTTTTCAGCACTGCCGCTCCAGAAAGTTGGAACTGTGCGAGGAAAAGAGAGAGAAAAAAACGGGGGGATTTCGTTATGTGTAATCTTGAATGTGCTCGCCTTGGTGTATTGTTTTAAGCTGACGCGTGCGTAGCGTACTTAATTATCTTCCCCCGGTGGAAAGTTTTCTGCAAATTAGGGGATCGTCTATTGAGTGCGCTTCTTTGTGTTTCATTAAGATTCAAGGGCCCGGAGGGCGAATTGTTTCTTTATTTGATTTTGATGATTATGACTGATGATTCGTTCGTGTTGAGACATGACCGAATTAGAGAGGAAAGAGGACTTCGAAGGAAAGCATTTTCCCTTGGAGATCGCCCACTAACGGAGGAGGGGGGGGGGGCAGAACTGTATCTTAATAATACGAAGTTTAAGAATACAGCACTTGCACTAAACAGAAAAAAGTTGCTTAAAGCCATTGCAGAGTACACAATTTGGACTGCGAAGAAAAATACATGCAGTGCCCAACAAACCCCGACACCAGGGTGCCAGGGAAAAGAAAAAACCATAACAAAAACATGGTGACAGGTTCTTTTGAGAGAAAAAAAAAATCAGAAGAAATATTACACTGAATTTACCTTTAAATTCTGATAAATATTTTGTCAAGCACGAAAATGTTTTCCCTGCTTTCTGAGATTTCGCAATTTTTGTCAATCTCTGAATGACAGTAAGATTGGCTGTAGACGTTATTAAAAAGGGCAACAATCAGGTGTCATAAAAATAAACAAGTAGCAATAAATAATATTTGGCAGTTCTCTTGCAATAACAATCTTAATCTTTATTTGGTAACAAAGAATTCGTCATTCAATTTTAATCGATAGCAATATTGTCCATCCCTAAATTTACAATAAAACGCGGTTACATTCATTTCAAGATTTAGGAGAGAAACAATGCAACTTTTACTTAACAATTACAAAGTAGAGATAGTCTTAAATCTAATATTACAACAAACACTTTAATACTCCGCGTATTGGCATTGACATTTATAACACTTATCTGGTAAATTCGATTTTTCTTATAACCTAAACACAAATCCATTAACGATGTGCTCTTTTACACCTATAAGATAACAATGAATTCTTCACTCTGTTATTTAAGAAGTCGCAAAAAATTAATCTGACGTAAATTCAAAGTAATAGGCAAGATCATTAGCCCTTATTTACAAAGTGCCAAAGAGCTCTCGATTTTCTCAATACAAAGCCACTATGAGTTGTTAGCTTTAATGAAAAAGGTAAGATATGTATCCTTCAATTTCGTGTATCCTTTTAATAACGATAAAAGGCAAACACGTAAATGTAAAGAAGAAAGAAAACAATAAAATAAAAATTATAATAATTGTTCAATTTTATTAAAAAATAACACAACGATGAATTCTTCACTCTGTTATTTAAGAAGTAGCTAAAAATTAATCTAACATAAATTTAAAGTAATAGCCAAGATCATAAGGCCTTATTTACAAAGTACCAAAGAACTCTCGATTTTCTCAATACAAACCCACTATGAGTTGTGAGCTTTAATGAGAAAGCTAAGATATGTATCCTTCAATTTAGTATATCCTTTTAATAACTATAAAAGATCAACACGTTAATGTAAAAATAGAAAGAAAAAAAAGAAAACAATAAAGTAAAAACTTTTTTTTATTATTGATTCATTTTATTAAAAAATAAATTTTTAGCTGTGCAAAAAAAAAAAAAAAAATTTGACGAACATTTATAAAATAGCAATTATTCAACCCTAACATTACAAAAAATAATGCATGGATAGCAAAATAATGCATCCTAGCTATAAACTTCGTCAATCATAAGGAAAGCATTCGATATCTATAAAAGGAATGCAGAAGAAAGGCCAAAGAGTGAAGAATAAATTTCTATAAACAAAAAGGAAAAAAGAGGAAGTGAAAAAGCAAAGTTGAAATCATTTTGTTTCGGAAAAATGTAATGGAAACTGTCATGTATTTTCAGTTTTCCCATTTCATGATACTGACCACACACAAACCTAATACATCTTATTTTTGCTCGGAGAGTGCGTCATATATACATAAAGTATGGGTAAAAAGGAAACCATGATTTTATACATAAGTATAAACATACTTATTCCCCCCATCCCTCTCCTCTTCTCTATAAAAGCACAGGCACTTTTCTAAGGTTCTGTGAAATATCGCTGGGAAGTTTGCAAGGAATTTCATTTTCAGAAAAAAAAAAGTATATTCAATTTAAAGCAGTACGATGTCTCAAAACATTTAGGCATCGAAGTTTAACAGGAGGATATTGAAAAGATATCATTAACTAAAAGAAGAAACGGAAATTATTTTCCCCGGGGACAAAAAAATTCCTAAAATATATTATTAAGCATCAAATATGTAATATAAATTTACAACGAGATTCAACAAAAACTTTCATCAACATTAAAATTGCTCAAAATTGAGGTTGAACAAAACATAGATATTTAGAATTATTACATTAAATTTAATATCAAGCGCCAATTTTTGGCGAATAACAAAAATATTTTTCCCCTCACCCCCATAGCACCATTTAGCAAACAAGTTTTAATTTGCAAGTAATCAAAGTAAGTCAATATCGAAGTAAATCCCTTAAAAAGTGTCCCATAAAATCTGATAGATTTTACAGCAAATCCATCAGTTTGCAGCATAAACAACAAAGTGCAATCACCCCCCCCCCCCTTTAGGCACTTAATTAAATGTAAAACAATGTTTATTTATAAATTGTATCTGTGCTTTCATGAGAAAATGATAAATCTACAAGTAATCTTACCATATTTTAACCGCTCTTTCAATGGTTACAAGAATGCAAATTACAATCTTTCTCTTTCGGTGTAAAAGATTAATTGCAAAGATATGCAAAAATCACTTGAAAGTTGTAATGCTGCATCGAATAGTTTATTACGGTAAGACCATTAAAGTCTGACACTGTTGCTTTCCTAAAGACGAATTTACCATCATTAAAGATTCACTTTTTGACTGCGTTTGCGTAATTTCTGTTCTGTTTATTTACCTTCGTGTTTACGTCAGGCGTAGATCCAGACGGAGGGAGGGGGGAGGGTCATGGCCCTTCCCCCTTGAGCGAACAAATGTTGCCTAATAAGGCATTTTTTAGGATTGAAATTGTGAAAAATCGGACTACATCTCCGTTTTTGGCCGAAAATTTAAAATTGCACTTTGACCCCTCCCTTTCCAAAAATGACCGATTCCAAAGCAAAAGCTGGGTCAGATGCCATACCTACAAACTATCACAGCCCTTTTCATTAAATTCACACATTTTACAGTACTGTAGTGCAGGGGTACCCATCACCCCAAGCTCAATGGCGCAAATTCCCCTCCAAAATTGTTCACAATAATCCTATTGTGCTTTTTTTTATCCCTTTTTTACTTTATTTATTTTTTAAAAGATCATTTATTTATTTTTTTGAAATATTATTTATTATTTTTTTTAAATATTATTTATTTTATTTTTTTAAATTAGAACTATCATTTTTTATATATATTATTATTTTTTTAGTACTAATTATACGCAGAACAGAATCATTTTTTCCCCTTCCATACATTCCAAGCGCACACGCGCGCGCGCACACACACACACACACGCGCGCGCGCGCGAAAAAATAAATAAATAAATAAATAAAAAATAATAATAAAGAAATAATTTAAATAAAAAAAAATAAATTAATGAATGATTTACATTTAAAAAAATCAGTAAATAATTTTATTTTAAAAATAAATTAATAAATAATTTAAATAAATAAATAAATTAGTTAAAAAAATCCCCCCAAAAATTTTGATGGCGCAACTTGCGCCATAATCCCCCCCCCCCCTGTGGGCACCCCTGCTGTAGTGAAATAAAAAGTATGAAACTTTAATCGCCTTCACTGGCTTACATTAACCACTCTTCTCTTATTGACCACTAATTTTACAAATTTAAAAATGTTGTATGATATTTTGTCCACGTGAACTATGAATACGAAGGGCAAAATAATGTTTTTTTATGAAGAATTTTCTTTTCTATACGTTGTCCAATGGTCTAAGAACGGCTGGAGAACAATGATAAATGCTGTATTACACGAATAATTACAAGAACTGATACGCAAAATTGCTAAGTTAAAAAGATACAAACACATCAGCTTCGGGGAAAGCGCCTCCAGACACAAGACAAAACACATTCTCGCGAAATTTGTAATTTAAAACCACAATCCAACAAGGAAAAAGGGAAAAAAATGAATCACTACTTAGCCTACTCAAAAATGCATAGCTTTGCTTCATTGTTAAAATTCTAATGAGAAAATATTTAGAAGTTTCTCAATCCTGATTGAATTTCGGATTTTAGATTTTCAAATAAACTTCGAGGCGAATAAATAAATAAATAAATAAATAACCACTCTACAAGCAATATCGAATTCATAGCCATACGAAATTAAAACGAAGACAGAACGACCCATTATATTTATTCCTCTTTGGATTTCAGTAATAGGATACAATTTCGGAGAGTATAATAAAGAGAATAAAAAAAAAGAACTCATTAAAAGACCGAGTACGTTTTTCCTCTTCGGGGGGAAAAAGTTCAATCAACATGGACGAAATGAAACAAAACCCGAAAATAACTAAATAATAAAAATCTATCATTTCCTAATATGATTGGTTGAAAATAGTCCGAGCGCTAGGACAAATTAACTGTTATTGATTTTAAATAGAAGAGCCGGGACGAACTATTTAAATATTCGCGGCGAGAGCATTTTAAAACCGATTAAATGAAATACATACTTTACAAAGTTAACTGCTTCTGATGAGATTTTCCTTTAAATGTCGCAATTAACCGCTAGAGGGCACTCAAGTCTTAATTTACAGCACTTTCTGCTGCTTGTTTTGCCCGTTTTTTGCCCATCAGCATCAAGGGTAAATGCGTATTAATAATGCACAGTTAAGTTGATTTGAAGAGTCATTTTTTTCCTTTTTACGCTCTCGTCGTCATAGTCATTCGTTTTTTAATGCATGAGCATTTAAAAAATGATTAGGAGAAGAATTTGAAGTAATAATATTTCAGACTTTTTTTCCCCCTCTTGTATTTAAAGTCGCAGAATTTTAAAACAACTTAAGATTTAATGCTGTTGCGAAAGAATGAACAAGACGGAATTATCTAATTAGAAGACAAAAACGGGCACTTTACGCAACAGCCGTTTTGGAATTTCACGTTTCAATGGAAAAGATTCCACAGACCTTCAATTTATAAATTTTAAATTGAAAAACATACATTTTTGGCTGAGCGCACTGCATTACATTTTTACAGATAGGAAAAAAAGAGTTCTTACTACAGAAGCTACAGCAGGTTATTTCAATGTAAACGAATAACGTACGAGGAAAAAAAAAACATAGACTTCAAGACAAAAAAAAAGCACATTTTTCAATACTGAAAAATATGAAGAAAAGAATAGGCAGCAATCAATGTCTTTTATTGCTTTTAATTCTATTCTCTCAGTTTATGAACATAAGACAAGTTTAAGAGACCTCCTTAAAAAATATTTGTCCAGAGACACATCTTAAGATAAAAGTTCAAATGCAAGACGAGTTTTTTTATACTTGAGAAAAAAAGAAAAAGAAAAAAAAACAAGGCGAATATTGCCGTTGAATAAATGAAAAGGTTAAGAAATAAGTTATTTCTATCTGAACCTTAAATGCTTGAAAACTCAAATGTGAACCGCACAAAACACATAATTCCATTTCTTGTAAAATTACCCTATGTTATCCCGATTCATTTTCAACCATTAGCGTCGACTTTCGATTCCGATATAACCCGCTTCCAGAATTACTGCACCACAGTATCTTCAGCATTTTGCATCAAAGCTAATTCCCGAATCAACTCAGTTTCCCTCCTTTGGTAAGGCTTATCAATCAAAATGGTGTCACTACAGTGCGCCCATTCTGAATAAAACGCACTTTTCTGCCGAATATAATTGCCATTGATTCGGCTTTTGTGTTTAAGGCTTTTGGCCAGGCGCGATTACAAGTGTTTTCGTCGCACACCCCTCCCCCCCCATTCCTGCCAAACTTATTCCTCATCTCCCGCTATCTGCAATTCCGAGTGGCACATTTCGTACGCCCACCGGCCATTTTGATTGATCAGTTCTGCCTGTCCCCATCCACCGAAGTTGGAATGCATGGTGAAAAGGTTCGCTAAACATCCAAGAGATACAATCAAGAATAAACATACTTGGAATTCAGCAAGCACATATTTTAAGGACATTATGAACACATTTTGAATGCAAAAAACCCATTATGATTCGATAAATTTGACACATTCCGCATTTTTAAACCGAATAAATTTTCCGCCTAATTTTATTAGTAAAAGTAATTGGAGAGCTACACTAGGTAGCGGACAAAATGTATTATTTCCAAAGATTTTGGTAATTAGTTCATGGAAGATTTAACGAATAATTATTTACACAGATATAATTCTTAATAATTATGTGATGAATTAATTAATTTTCATATTTTACAGAAATAACTCCAAAACTAGCACAGATAAGGTGTAATAAACTTTCCAGAAATAATTCTAGAATTATCTCAAGTAATACTAAAATGATGGTGGCGCTCAACGAAAAATTGAGAATGTAGGAGGGGGGGGGGGAGAGGAACACTTAAACCTCGAATTTTGCGGGCAAAATGTTCTATTCATGTGAAAATTGGAGCAAATTCGGAAAATAGAAAAACAATCATTTTGATTCCCGTCAATAATTCCTTTTTTTTTCGGGGGGGGGGGGGTGGCGCCCCATTTTTACACAAACAACGTAAGAAACCAAAAATTTGTCAAGGTAAAACAAAAAGTTTAATAACACGAAGTCGACGTCGGAACGATTTCATGAAGCCTTGAACCCAACCTGCAACTTCAGAAACATCGTCACTTTTGCAACAACAAGACTTTATTCCAGCGAAGTTTGCCCACAAATATGACAAAAATATACGCTGTGCCATCTATTTTTACCAATAAAATCAAAAATAAATTTATTAAAATGAAATATCTCTGTGGGACTGCTATTCAGAAGAGTATCCAAATTACTTTGCGCCATTCTGAAAACAAAACCAAAGCATCTTTGCTCCCATTAACGACAGCAAAAAAAGTTGACTTTCATCAAAGGGACTTCCAGTTTTTCGGCCTTCCTATTAAGTGACCTTTCGAACCGAGATCATTAAGCGAACAGGGACCCAATCATCGTGAAAAGCCTAGTTGCCAGTTTGTTCTTTCTGAAAGGCAAAAAAGAAGGAGAAGTAGTATATTTGGATTACGGGCTGGACCAGCAAAGGCGGAAATCTTGCAGTTCATGCACTAAAGCTAATCTTCAGCAATCCTCTTAGGAAGAGCTTGTCCATTGGGTGATTTAGCTTGATCCATCACTTCTGAATAGTCTCCACCCCCTTGCTTCATGACCCACAAGTTTCACTATTTGTTTTTTCACATTCTTAAAAAATCTTGAAGAAATAATAATAATCTGCGACAGCTGTGTGGGTAAAAACAAAATCTTTCAGTAGGCTTTAAAAACGCTGAAAATCTTTCTTTTTTTTAGCAACTGCGTAAAACCGCATTTAATTTCGTCTCACATTCCTGTAAAAGGAAACCGTAATCTGTGCTAAGAGTTTACAAATATCAAGACCGTTGTAGAAATGCAGGGCCCGCGCTTGTGGTTTAATGTTGTGAGCTAGAAGATTAGCCAAATTTCAAGTTTTGGCCAGGTTTCGAAAGTTTTTGTTAAAGAATCTCCATATATTATTTCTCTAAGCCGAATCCTATACCCGGTCGAAACTCGCTCATTTCTTTATCGAATTGCAAGAAAATTTATGATTTTGAAGCTTATCCCGCGGGCTATTGACGAAAATTAGACCCACCCTCTAAAAAGTGTCGGTTCGTTTTTTATCCGAACTTCAATTTTTGGGCACAAAATTGACTCTATCTAGCGAAATAATTGTCGTATCGTCTCCATTTTGATTTCATTCGAAAGATTAAAAAAAATGCGTTCTTTAGAACGTTTCTCCGCTAGCGCCGCGTAACGAGAATCTCGAAAATCCACGTTTAAGCGACTTATAAGCGATTGAAGTTTGAAAAAGTTAAATTTTTTGCTCAAACGTTAAAATCGTTACATTGTTGTTCAAATCAATTTTAAATGCGACATTTCAAGCCAAGGCTTAGCTCGGTAAACCTTAATTGTAACTTTTATTGTTTCAAAATACTATGGTAGTTTTGCGATAACGTTAGTATTTAGTTTAGTAGTAGCCTTGGGTATTTGATTTTAATATAGGGTATCACTTTTGTAGTAGTTGTAAAAGTGAACGTGTCTTTGATCTCTTTGAAAAGTTGTCAGAACGACGGCAGTAGATGGCGATGTTGTGCAAATGAAGCCAATACAAATTGTCGTATTAAATTTTAAGTTTAGAGTTTTTTTTTTTTTTTTTTTTTTTTTTTTGCGGAATTCCGCACGGGTCACCTAGTCTTAATTATTATTTTTGCCTAATACAATACATATATCTTGTTTTCCAGATGAAATTTCAGAGAATTTTTATTTCGCCAATATTTTAGCCAAATCAGAATTATTTTTGCCAAATTTCTGATTTTATCGCATTTGGTAAGAAGGCGAATGCTTAGAGCGGGCCCGGCAAATAAGAAGCAATTATTTTTACCGACCAAGCAGACACACTCTGTACCAACAATGAAAGTAGTGTGAATTTGCCTAGCTTTCTTGTTGTGAAATGTTAGAAATAATACAATCAGTCGAGCGTTAACAATAAAACTTATAAGAAATTTTGGTTTTAAAATATAAAGTAAATTTCAACTGCAGCGTATCTTCTTTATTCGAAGGTTTGCTATAAGATTTCGCAAGGAGTGACAATCGACGAAAAAAAACATTTTTAACACATTAAAAAAAAATTACGTAAATAAAAAAAAAGGTAATGCAAAGTTAATGAGCATTTCTGGAAACTTTCTACCACACATACCAATGAAACAGTGATAGAATTCCCGAACCATTATTCAAACAGTTTAAAATGCTGTTGAAGATTTGCACAAAATTTCGATTACTAACTTTATTTGCAAAACATGTTCTCGAAACAAAAATTTAGTAAAGTGAAAGAAAGTTGACATATTCACTTTTTATAAGTTAATTTTAATTTTACTGTAAATTCTAAATTAACTTCTATGTAATGTATTTCTATTATTTCTTTAAGTCACACACAAATACTCTTCAGAGCTCGGCAAAGCACGAAAAAAAAAAAAAAAAAATCACAAATTTTTTTAACATAAATATTTTTAAAGCAAATAATTTCGTTATTGTTTCAAATTGCTGCGTCATTAATTATATTTCTGGTTATCTTTAGTCGAGTGCTTACACGAACATTCTCCCCCCCCCCCCCCAATCTTCAAAAATAAGGCTTCCGACGAATACATCCGAAAAAGCCAGCCTCTGCATTTAATCATTAGTGAAAAACAATAAGAATATTTTTTTAACTGCTTAAATAGAATAATTGTTAAGGTCTTTTTTGAATCGAATGAAGGTTTTAGACTTAACTATATAAAGAGAATTCATTTGATGACTTATAAGCCCTAGCTATAAAAGTTTTTTAAAAAAACTTTTCTAATAATTAGTCCTCGCTAACACCCCAAGCATTCTTATCCAAACTTAATACCCCCTAGCAATGGATTATAGGTCCAATGTGACGTCAGCAAGATAAGGCTGTTGCTAAGAAGACAATCCCAGCAAGCAGCAAAAAAAAAAAAAGAAGAGGGAAATAAGTCAATAAATAACTAAATAAGCAACTAAATAATAACAAAGAGAAAAAGGCTTACCAAAGATTAAGATCATTCCAAAGAAACAGGGGAAAGTAAGAATTCCAGAGAGATGGCAAGCCTGCTTATCAGCAGGCCGCCGACTCTCAAACATTCGGGCACATTGGGATTATGGCAATCACAAGGGGAACATTATTTTCCACAATTTTATCCACGGAGTTACCAGCAACATTTTTTCTCGCTCCCCATCCGCGCCAAGTAAAAGTTTTCCGGTTTTTTTTATATCTTGGAAGAAGGAAAACTTTTGTGTTAATATCTGCCGGGCGAAATTTAAAGATGTCCACAGAAAGAAGGACGCGAATTTGCCACAAAAGGATCAAGCGGATCACTTTTATAGGCGCAAGATAATTAAAGCTTTTACTGTGCATTTTCCTCATCTTAACAGCCTTATTATCAGGCTGTTTAAACGACTGAAAGTATTATTCAGAGAAAAGGTTTAACTTAATAAAAATGCTGCGAAAAAAAAAAAAAAAATTCACACAGACATACATAACTCTTTATGATCAGAATATCGGGATAAGATTAGAATGATTATAGATATCGATTATTTTTATTTATTTATTGTTGAAAATACTTATAACGTTGTCATTTACAATGAGAATTAGCCGTTGGTAAATATTTTAGCCCCCCCCCTCACAGATTGATATAATAAATACCCGTCTTA
>JAXGGA010012959.1:0-36917 GCA_038373865.1 Uloborus plumipes
TTTTTTCTGCTCCATCAGATTCTCCTGTCACTTTTTTTTTTCCTACTTCAAAGAATGCTCTAAGCCATTTTTGGACACATCCTTCAAAGGAGAAAACCATTTCAGAGCTGTGGATGTACATGAAGGACATTTCATTTCACCCTCCAGGGTCCCCCGTACCTACCAGCTTAGTGGTTTAACCGGGATAGGGCCCTGAAGAGCGCTCTGTTCTTAATTTTGAACCAGAACCTAGGGTCGAGCAAACCATAGGCCCTAGCACCCCCAGAGGTATTGTTTCACTTGGAGGACTTTGTGACCACGACATTTTTAACGCCTCCCAGTCACCATTAATCAAGACGGTGGATCTTTGATCGGCTGGGATCGAACCCGGGTCCTTTCGGACACGAGTCCGATGCCTTACCGATCGGGCCACCACTGTCCTTACATGAAGGACAGGGGTGCAGCGAATAAACCTAGTCACCCACATCCTTTTCGTCGGGAATAAATAGTCCGGAATCCTTAGCTCACAAACGCGTACCAACTGCAGCTCTTCTTTGAACGAAGTTAACCTTTCCATCTCATCCGTGGTCAGACTGTTCTTGATTGTAGAACTTGGAGCAATCTGCAAAGAAGGAGCAATCTCCATTGCAAATCTTTTGGCAGATTTTCATGTTTGAAAACAAGAAATGCAAATGTTCAAATTCCGTGACTTAGGGGGGAGGGACAATAAGCGTAAAAAAATCCAATCTTGGGACATTTCCCGAACTTATAAGGCACTTTAAATATGAAACATAAAAACCAGTTATACTCGAATGGAGCAAAACCGGTAAACCCGGTTTGTTGTTTAATGATATAAGTGGTTTGTGCGGTGTGGATTATCCAAATTATGTACTTTCATATGCTATTGGCTAACAGAACGAGCCTGATGGTTAGTCACCTGTTGTAACTGGTGAGACGTGTTGCTTCACTCAAACATAACTAATGTGACTGTAATGTGTCTTCACTTCATTTCTCAACACGGTAAATATTGCGCGTTTTTCAATTTTTCGCTTTCGCGTGTTTGTTTGAAGGAAGAAATAATTGTTGTACTTCTTTGTTTACATTCGTATGTAATACGTATTACATTCAAACTCGTTACTTGAACAGTTTTTACCTCAGTAATTAAGAATGATTGATCGTCACAATATGAGAAATTATGAACCGCAACATTTTTCTTTTGGAACGTCGTAGAGGACTGAATTCCAGAAACTTGTGTCAAGTGCGTAGTAAAATTCAAATCATTGTAACAGTTATCCAACGTACCTTTCATGGCATTTCCCGCTGCCCATTCAGAACTATGTATCTTAAATCAAATGTACAAAAATGTGAAAAATGGTGCATTTTCAACTGATTCTTTTCTTATTAATCCTTTACTTATTTCCTCAACTAATGTTTTTCATCAAAATATTGTGACTGTACCTATTTGTGGACCTAATGCAAAAAGTATACCTGATATGTACACTGAAAGACACGGATGTTATTTGGAATTTTTACGCTACATTTTAAGCTTTCACTTAGTCCCAGAAGTATTTCCTTTTCCTGATGAGTTAATTAATTTCAGTTCGAATTTTATCAAACACGAGCTTTATGAGTGTTTTCAGAATATAGTGAACTGCAATTATACTTCAAAATGCAGATTCTGCTTACTCAATCTCCAGCAGAATTATCTTTCTATTAATGCAGAAAATGATCTTCCTACTTCTGATTTTCGTATCATAAACATTCAAGAACAGTTAGCTTTTCCTGTTGTTTTGGCTCGTTTTATTGCAATGCTAAACAAGTATAGTTTTTCAATACATTTTCAGAATGCAATGAGTCTCTTGCCAAAATCCCAATGCAACCATTTCTATACGCCATAGAAAAGTATGCCTCCATTAGAGATAGAAATTATGTTCCTGTTCTCAAATCTAGTGTACGAAATTGGTTTCAAATGTCGCCTACACGTGTTACGAAATATCATACCGCAAAGTACAATCAAATTCGACAATATAAAGGAAGAAACGCCGAGTTTAATTCCAGATGCAATATTTTCTATTGTAATTCAAGTAAAAATCATCTTAGCTTCTGCTTTAGTGCTCAAAACAGCGATTTTCAAGTTTTAAACCTTTTAGTGGAGAAGAAAATCACAAATGTAAGTTATTTATGGAACAAATTAATGATATTAGCGGGAAGCAAGTCAAGTTTAATTTCGAATAGCGTGATTAACTACTACAAATTTCTATTTTCTGCAAAAAATGTAAAAGCTTTTCTTGAAATTAAGGATTGCAGTGACTCAGAATCAAAAAGTGGTTTTCCAGGAAGAACAACCATCTGTGATTCCGTAATTTCACGCAACTTTTTATCAACGAATGATCTGGGAAATGAATTTACTGATGAACCGAACATTGACGAATATGATGGAGTTTCTGTCATTGAAGATGACGAAAACACATTTTCTCAGTCACAGTATTACAGTAAGAAGAGACATAAAACGTTTGACGAAAGGGTGTCGGGTCAGTTTGGTTCTGTTTGTGAAGGCTATGTCAATCCATGTTTTGAGGATGGTTGTATTGAAGATTTTTTCGTTGGCGAAGACGAAAATACGCATCCTCAGTATGATAGTGCGAAGGAGGTTGAAGAGTTAGAAAAAAATGTTTCGGATCAATTTGATTTTGTTCATCAAGGCTATGTTAATCCTTGTGTTGAAGATGATATCTTTGTTTCTTTTGAATCTGAAAGAATAAAGTCGGTAAATGAGCGTTGGCAGAAACTGACTGAGGATGTGAAAAAGCATTCAGAGAGTAACAAGAAGGTAGGTACGTTAATAACATCATATCGTCGCTTTGGAAGAATAACGCTGCAACTCAAAAAAGCCCATTTTTCAGGAGAGCAATTTTTAACTTTTCAGAAACTTCTATTTCGCTTGTGCTCAAAACTATTGCGACTATTTTAATAAAACTAGCATTAAAAAAACCGCATTTTAATCTCTTTTCTAATGTAGCATGATTGACTTCAATGGCATTTTAACTAATGACATCATTTAAAAAAAGAGTGAAGGTGGTTTGAGTTACATCAGTGTTCTCCAAAAATTGCTCCCTAGCGGATATTTTTGACACTTTTGAGTTGTAACCTTGTTCATCATAAAGAGCGATTTTTTCTGAACAAAATGATATAAAAATGTCATTTTTCGATTTTTTTTTGAGTTTCAGCGTTATTCTTCCAAAGCGACGATATATCAATGGCGAAAGACTGGTTGGTTTTATTGGGTTTAATGGCGCAAGAGCCTTAATTGGCTATATACTGCGCCAGACGTTTGTTGAACGACTGGTACCAATAACGTAACCATTTTTTTCTTGCCTCCAACCGGGACGTCTAATTCTCTGGTACTATAACTGGTGCTGTGAGTTTAAATTCAAAACAGCACATTTCTAAATAGTTTCTGCAAAGATCCCTGAGAAACACAAAAAGGCTTTTTTAATAAAATATTCGATTTTTGATTTTTCAGGTCTCGTTTCGTCCGTTTCCAGAGTTGGTAACCATTCGTGAAATTGACGCACAAGATGAAATTTATGTTGATGATAAATCTGAATCGAAAAGTCGAATTCGCTTCCCATCAGAGAGGACAAATGAGCTAGAATCCCTCTTACTCCCTCTTTCTAAGCAACAGTATTGTCAAAAAATGTCTCTTAGGAATAGCTTGAGCAACTCGTAATGTTTTGTGAGCCTCAGAATCCTGAACTCTGCACTAATCATACTGTAAAACTTGAACACTGCATTTATTGATTTTTTTTTTTTTTTAATATTCGAAATTTGACAAGTCGTGCTAAATTTCGCAGCCAATGTATTTTTGTAGATTAAAAATTCAATTTAAATGTTGTTGTTGTTGTTTCCTTGTGCCCGCCAGACTCGCAATTTGGAATGCGATGCTTCCAACTGTACCGTAATTTCGTGTGAAGTCCGACTTCCACAGAAAACACATGTGGGTTATTCCATGTAAAGTCTCCCAAATTTCGGAAAAATCCCCACTCGACCCCCTCCGATTTTGATGAAATTTTTTTTGGATGTACATATAAGACTTGTATGAAATCATACCAAATTATAGCTCCATAAGCCTTATGGTTCGGCCAGAAAAAATTATTTTATAAAGGCCTCATTTTCGTGTTTTGAAAAAAAATGACCAAATCTTCAAGTTTGTGCTTTTATTGCTCGCGACCTAAGACGATTATCAGGCTCAAATTTGGTGATTCTGATCACTGTTTAGGGTAGAATAGCCTACTTGTGTAACAAAAGCTCCATGACTTTTTGCAATTTGCTGCCAAAGTTGGTAAAAAATCGTATTTTGACAAATTTTGACCATATGTTCTCAGCTTGTATCTACTAAGAGAATGAATTTCTGAAACTAATTCTTTCCTCGTTTGTAGCCTGATAGTTCGTCCAAAAGGTGTGCAAGTGGCATCTTGATAGCTCAAATAATTGCTGAATTATGCGAGTTGAAATTCCAGTCAAATTTCTCTTTTCTCAATTTTGTCTCAATTTCAAAGGGCAATATCTCAAAAGGGTCATCTTGAATTTCAATTTTCTTTACATCATTGGAAAGAACATACTTTTTTTTAACTAAAAAAACGTTATTTTTATTTTTGAGACAAAACAGTTTCAAGGGGATATTGCAGATCAAAAATGTGTACGTCATTCAACATGAAATCAGAGAAAAAAGACATAGACCTCAAAAGTTGATGTCAATTCGTTCTATAATTTTACAACTTTTATTTAATTTATGCTAAACGCACACACAGAGCCAGATTGAAGCACGTGTGAACCTGGGCACCACAATTTTAGGGGCACCAAATAAGAAAAAAATTCCCACCATTTTTCCCGTTTTCGGAAAAGAATTTTTCCAAAAGTGCAGATTTTCTTGTGAGATGAATACCAAACTTATTTACCAGGACCACCTTGACTTGATTTGGACCTGTGTACAAGGGCGGATACAGCTTCTGGTTAAGGAGGGGGTCATTTTCGGAAAGGGGGGGGGGGTTAAAGTGCAGTTTTTGCGGGGGGGGGGGGGAGTTTTGGCAATTTTTTCGTAATATGTCTCAAAAATGCAACTCTTTGCTATAATTGGTTGGTTAAGTGGGGGGGGGGGGTCATGAACCCCATGGATCCGCGCCTGCCTGTGTACACCCATTATGTGAGCTACTTTCTGACTGCAAAGCTCACATACACATACGCACACCCTGTCATAAAAATTTGATCTATTCGCTCACTTCCTGAGATAATTCGGAGATAAGCACTCAGAAACACTGCGATATCAGAACTCAGTCAGATAACAGCGTTGCGACTGAATAAACTGTTTCCCACCTTTATGCAGAGGATGGCATGAAATCCGACGCCCCTCGGATTGGTGTGAAAAGTTCCCACCATGGTCAAACTGGATACAACACCACCTCGATCGGGGCCAGCTGTCAACATCTTCAAGCCAATCGAACATCCTGACTTTCTTCGCCTCGCCCCTTCCAGGTCCTCCAGCCAGAGTAGTAAAAGTTCGACCACTTCGTTGTCGAATAAATGGAAGGGGTTGTCAAAAGGCAAACGTGCCTCAGAGACCAACAGCGAAGCTTCCACTCTAGACTACAGAAATGACTCCTTTTCGGAGGATGATGATGATGTGGATAGTTTTCTTTCGGCGAGCCTCAAGGCGAAAGATCTGTCTGCGCTTTCGAATTTGTCCGAAGAGACTTTCTACCGACGTCATGAGTTGTATGTTACAGACATCGAAGACTCCAACGACGTGGTGTTTGCTATAGCTCCAACCATCAGGTACGGAAATACAATTTTTTTTTTTTTTTTTTTTTACATGACGTTTACAATTTTACAGCCCATCTTTAACCCTTGACGAAACAAAGCAGGGAGTGATCAGTTTGACGTGTCTGTGTATTTGTCGATCTGTGTATCTGACTGTGGCCTTCTAGAGCCTAAACGGATGGACCAATTTTGAAAAAAAAAATTCTGTTGAAAATTGAAGTGATTGAGGGGTGTTCTCAGCTAGGTCACGTCTTCAGATGACATTAATTATTAAAGATATTAATTAAAAACCAAACAAAGAAGGGAGTGATAAGTTTGACGTGTCTGTGTATTTGTCGATCTGTGTATCTGGCTGTGGCACTCTAGAGCCTAAACGGATGGACCAATTTTGAAAAAAAATTCTGTTGAAAATTGAAGTGATTGGGGGGGGGGGTTCTCAGTTAGGTCACGTCTTCAGATGACATTAATTATTAAAGATATTAATTAAAAACCTTCAAAGCGTTTTTCGCAATTTTTGAAGTGTTCACGTACTTAAAAATTTAAAACAATAGTATCAAAAGAAATTAAAAAAAAAAAATCTGCGTCTGATAAGATGTGTTTGGAACTTTCAGGTAAAATAAAACTCGAATAATGACGTTTTTTAGGAATTGCGTCTAAGGCTTAAATTTATACGATTGGAAACCGATATAATTGCTGGCCGACTAGGAAAGAAAACTCAGTGATTTAAAATGTTTATCTGTTGCCAGTTTCTATTTGTAAACAAAGAAAGTGTTTGCAACTAATTTTAGCAGAAGAATTTTCAATTTTCCTTTTTTCTGCTTTCGCAACTAGCAAATTTTACAGTAAGGATATTAAGATTTAAAATGCTTTATGACCAGTGAAATTCGGCAATCATGATCAGGAGTTGTTTAAATTTTTAATTTAATCTTAGTACTTGATATAATTCTCATTGTTCTCCTCCCCCCCCCCCTCCTCGTCGTATCTCGCTTTGCGTTTCTACATCGTTAATTTGAATTACTTTCGCTTGAAGTTCATACAGGCTCATTCCACGTCAAATCACCTAATTTTAATCGTCGGCCGTGCCGTCATGTCTCGGATTTTGTTCAATGTTTTTTTACGGATAGATACCTATAAGATAAACTCAAATTAATTTTTTTAGATTTTTTGAATAAAAATTTAGGGTTGTAGAATTTTTTGATATTTTGATTTTTTCAGAATTTTTGCTTTTTTATTTTTGGTATGCATTTTGAAAAAGCTCTATAACTTCCTCATTTTTCATTCAATCAAGCCAGTTTACGTATCATTTTAAAGCTGATTATTTTCTCCTTCAATATTAGTGACAAAAATGAGATTGTGAAAAACAGAATTTTGCCAATGGTCATCTGAAGTCAGATTTTATGTTTTTTCAATTGGTATGTTCAATAGGTCATATCTCCGGAGTACCAACTAAGAACTGTACAATTTTTTTTTCAGTGATGACAACATCATATACTTTTTATGTCAAAAAAATTAGGAGGGTGTTTTTTGTTGTTTTGGAATAAAAAAATCAAACGTGTTTTTTCAGTTGGTATGATCAATAGTTCATATCTCCGGACTACCAACTAAGAATGCACGACAATTTTTTTTTCTGTTATGACAACATCATGCCCTTTTTATGTATAAAAAATTAGGAGGGTGCTTTTTGTAGTTTTGGAATAAAAAAATCAAACGTGTTTTTTCAGTTGGTATGATCAATAGGTCATATCTCCGGACTACCAACTAAGAATAGCACGACAATTTTTTTTCTGTTATGACAACATCATACCCTTTTTATGTATAAAAAATTAGGAGGGTGCTTTTTGCAGTTTTGGAATAAAAAAAAATCAAACGTGTTTTTTCAGTTGGCGTGATCAATAGGTCATATCTCGTGATTACCATCAGCTAACAACTGCGCCATTTTTTTTTTTTCCATAATGAAAACATCATGATGTTTTTATGATCAAGAAATTAGAAGGGTGTTTTTTTGTTATTTTGAAATAAAAATATGAGTACTTTAAAATCAACTTTAGAAACTTAAATTTGAGATTCACTCAGCATCACACGTCACAAGCAGACGAAAATGTATCCTATTTAATACATTCAAATACTTGATGGTAGTTTTAGTATATTGTTCTACTGCTTGCATGCTTTGGTAGTGAAAAGTCACTGCATAATCAGTTTACTCTTCAGTAATTATTTGTTAGCCACTCCATCAACCGATGGAAATTACGATAAAGTAAACTGAAATGTCTTTAAAAATACTTTCATTCATAGTTTGACAAAAAAAGACTAGCGAGCTCTTGGTGGTTGGAAAAATTTTATGTTTGGTTTCCATTATTCTGAAATCTACGTAACATTTTATAATTTGTTATCAAATGAAAGCATAAAAATTTAATGAATAACAATCTTTATTTCTACCATGTTCGGACAGTGGCAACAAAAGGTTTTTCAAACACAGAAACCTTCTTCACTAATATACTCTTCGTGTCTAATGGCTTGAAGAAGTAATTCTCTCTGCTGCCTACTATTCTTAAGACTCTTTCATATCTTTTCTTTAAAAAATCTTCATTTGCAACCACTTCCACTGCTTTAACGAAAAAAATCTGTATCCCCTTTATGTTTTGAGAGGCAAATTGAAATAGATCATGGTGCATTTAAAATCTGTCCTTCGACAGTTCTTTGAAGACTTGCTCTTCTCGCAAGCTGTTTTATTGTGCCCCCTACTCCATCGCATGCATTCTTGCCATGACTCGTGGCAAAGAAATGTCATTCAGCTGTCATGTCGTGGTCTACCTTGTGATAGCATAGGTTTTTTTTTAATTTTACGAAGCTTTTAAACTTATCGAAAACTTGATTTTTAAAGAAATTTGTTTCAAAAATCCATTTGTTTTTTTTTTTTAATTTCAGAACAACAAAAAACACCCTTGCAATATCTTGATCATAAAAACATTATGATATTGTAACGAGTTCGTAGCACCTTCAACTTTCTTTAAATGAGCATTAAAATCTTGAGGAAGTAACTATAAATTTATTTACAAGTATGTACACTATTTACAATAAGAGCAGGAAACAATTGCTAAACATCCAGCAATTAGGCAGCACACAGTACACTGTACTCTCAACAGTAACTCAGCACCACGTATCTAACGTGAACAGTAATTAAGCAATTACAAAAGCAAATACAACATTCGCCCAAAGCGAATAAAAACGAGCCTCTCAATAATCCAATCTGAGAAAAACTAACTGACTTGTGTTCAAGGCCAGCTTTTTATACTCTGAAGGACATTTCTACTACGTTCTATAAATATCTGGAGTATTCTGTTTATTCATAAATTCGAACAATCCATTCACGAAACTTCTAGTAAAAAGAAAACAAAAACACACTCAGCGCGAAAATGTCTTCACGCTTATTAAAGTTAGGGCAAGTGTAAAAACTTGCCCTAAAAAAGTGTAGTCATTTCGCAGGGAAATCCATTCACATATGCGTAAATGAACAGTCCGTTGCAACCGCCAGTTCTTGGGGAAATCTGGAAAACTTTGGGAGCCGTCTTTCTTTCTGGGCGAGCTTCGCAGTTCTTTCGCACGTGGCCCTCACCGCCACATTTCCAGCACTTCAGTGGTTGTCCACTTTGGTCTTTGCGAGCCGTAATCTTCTTCAGGGTCCCCGAGATCTCCTTGATTTGTCGCTCAATTTCCGAGAAGCGAGTTGAGTTCGAATCCTGGGCGCTCACTTCCACGCCCCTGATTGAATGGCGATCCTTGCGAGATGTTTGCTGTGCAGCCTCGAACTTCATTGCGTAGACCAAACCGGATTTAAGATCTTTCATGTCCGCCATCCGGAGAGCCATCTGAACTTCTGGATTTCGCACTCCATCTATGAAGTAGTTCAGGGCCAGGCTATCGCGAACACTCGAAGGACAGTCCGAGAAGGCGAGATGGGAAAGCCTCTCAACGTCCGCTGCAAAAACTTGCAAAGTCTCTCCAGCCCTCTGGAGTCGGGATTTGAGCTGAAGTTGGCTGAATTCTTTTTGGCAGGATTCGCCAAAGCGAAGCTCCAAGGCCGATGATAAGGCTTCGAAGTCACGGTGCTTGTCCTCTGGGAAGGTCTGTAGTATGTCGGCTGCATCCTCTCAGCGAGGCTGCGAGGTGACAGGCTTTCGTGGAAGAGTCCCAGGAGTTTGCTTCTGCAACGATGAGAAACTGCTTCTTGTAAATATTCCACGAGGTCTTCCCGTCAAATGTGGCCAGTTTAATGGATGAACGAAAAGTTCCAGCTGCAGCTACACAGTCACTTGAGTTGTTGCAGGATGCTGATAATTTCGATTCAAGTTCTTTAATTTTCTTTTCCATATGGTTTTCTACTGTGGTGATTCGGTTCTCAACGCTGTCAACTTTTTCTTCTAGAACCTCCACTTTATTTTCTATGTTGGTAAATTTAGTTTCCACCAAACTTTTCATTGACGTTAGATCGCTCTTAATTTCTTCTTGACTTGAAGTTATGCTCGCGGTTAAATCACTCTTTAATTGTTCTTGATTTGTTGCCAGATCATTTTTTAATTGTTATTGATTCGCAGCCATGTCATTTTTTAATTGTTCTTGATTCGCAGTCATGTCACTTTTAACAGCGTTGATCGCATCAAGGAGTTTTTGCAGTTGTTCCTCCATTGCTCGAGTAATCACCATAAAATTCCGAAGACAAAAAGTCCTTTGGAAGAAAAGTCCGAATTCACAGGTAATTCCAAGAAAGTCCTTGAAGATACCCCACGTTGGGCGCCAAAATTGTAACGAGTTCGTAGCACCTTCAACTTTCTTTAAATGAGCATTAAAATCTTGAGGAAGTAACTATAAATTTATTTACAAGTATGTACACTATTTACAATAAGAGCAGGAAACAATTGCTAAACATCCAGCAATTAGGCAGCACACAGTACACTGTACTCTCAACAGTAACTCAGCACCACGTATCTAACGTGAACAGTAATTAAGCAATTACAAAAGCAAAAACAACATTCGCCCAAAGCGAATAAAAACGAGCCTCTCAATAATCCAATCTGAGAAAAACTAACTGACTTGTGTTCAAGGCCAGCTTTTTATACTCTGAAGGACATTTCTACTACGTTCTATAAATATCTGGAGTATTCTGTTTATTCATAAATTCGAACAATCCATTCACGAAACTTCTAGTAAAAAGAAAACAAAAACACACTCAGCGCGAAAATGTCTTCACGCTTATTAAAGTTAGGGCAAGTGTAAAAACTGCAAAGTGTTACAGGGCCGGTATACAAGTGATAAAAGTGATATCTTCAGATACTTTTGCAACATGACGTCAGATAAAACCAAAACTAATGAAAATAAAGCAAGGCAGGAAAAACAACAACTATTTACAAGATTTGTAACATTGCCCCCTTCCCAAGGACTGCACGTCCCGGGCAGTACAATCCCCAGAAAGGAAGCAAGGGAAAACTTACAGATACACACATTACATGATGACCAATCATAAACATGATAAACAATAACAATGAGAACATGAAAGAAACACTAACATTGATAAAGTCATATTACAGACAATTAAAGGCAAAAGTTATTTACAAAATTTACAAACAAATTACCATGGTAGCTTTAGATTTATTTTACGAACTATGGCCATAGTATGGGGCTAGCCGATCATAATGTACAACCCTAGGTTTTGAATGTGATGACTTCTGGATCCTCACTACGACGTCGTTCAGCCGGTGAAGGACTGTGTGGGGTCCATCCCAATGCGACTGCAATTTGGGTGACAGACCTTTACGTCGGATGGGATTCCATAGCCACACCTTGTCACCTTCTTGAAAGTCATGGCCAGTGGAACTTGTGTCGTATCGGGTCTTCATCTTCTCCGTCGCGATGTTGATTCGCTCCCGTGCGAAGTGATGAACGTCTTCCAACCGGGCCTGGAGATCCTGGACGTATTCCTCAGGCGATGAAGGCGCATCTGGAGGGAGACCGAAGACGAGATCACACGGTTGCCGAAGCTCTCGGCCGAAGAGCATCTGTGATGGGGAATATCCGGTGGTCTCGTGGACAGCACTGCTGTAGGCCAGCAGGAACAGAGGAAGCTTCTTGTCCCAATCCTGTTGATTTTTGGAGACCATAAGCGAGAGATTATTAAGGATTGTCCTGTTAAATCTCTCCACCATGCCGTCCGATTGTGGGTGTAGTGGCGTCGTTCGAGTTTTCTCAATTTTGAGGATTTTACATAGGCCCTTAAATACAGCAGAGATGAAGTTTCTCCCCTGATCGGAATGGATCTGCAAGGGCGTCCCATATCTCGAGATCCAATGCTGGACTAGAGTCTCTGCTACAGTGGTAGCTTCTTGATCCGGAATGGAATATGCTTCGGGCCATTTGGTGAAATAGTCAATGGAAACGAGGATGTATTTGTTCCCATCAGTAGTTTTCGGTAGAGGACCAAGAATGTCGATCCCGATTCGTTCGAAAGGAGCTCCTACGTTGTAAAGATGTAGCTTCCCGCGGCTTCTTCTCTTCGGTCCTTTACGGGCAGCACAGGCGTCACAAGAATGACACCACTTCTCAACGTCATCCTTCGCCTTGCTCCAGAAGAAGCGATCTCGAACCTTGTGGAGGGTTTTCAGGATACCAAAGTGTCCTCCAGTCGGACTACTGTGCAATTCCTTTAGAACGTCTGGAATTCTTGATCTGGGAAGGAGTAACTGCCATTTGAATGCTTTACCATCGTCAGATTCCCATTTCCTATACAGGACGCCATTTCGCAACTGGAGAGATTTCCATAGAGCCCAGTATCTTTTCGTTGCAGGACTGTAGATAGAAACGTCTTGCCAACTAGGTCGCCGACTGTCCTTTTCCATTAACTCTATGATAGGCTTTAGGTCTGGGTCTTCAAGCTGATCTTTTCTTACTCGGTCGTCACTCCATGGATCAGGATCTGAAGATGATGAAGTAGCAGTAACTTGACAGGCAGTAGGGATTGTCGTCCCGTACTGTTTCTCTATTCGGGAGCAATAATGGCAGTTCTCGGAACAAGGTCTTCTTGATAATGCGTCAGCATTACCGTGTGACAAACCTTTCCGGTGCTTAATCTCGATGTCATATTCCTGGAGCCGCTGTATCCACCTGGCTACCTGGCCCTCTGGATTCTTGAAATTCAACAGCCAAGTTAAAGAGGCATGATCAGTCCGGAGCAGGAATTTACGGCCGTAGAGGTAATGATGGAAATGTTCTACAGCTTTAACTATGGCGAGCAATTCCTTTCTCGTGACACAATAATTTCGCTCCGACTTGGATAAGCATTTGCTCCAGTAAGCGATGACATGTTCGTTACCGTCAATTTCTTGAGATAAAACAGCTCCAACGCTCTCGTGGCTCGCATCAGTGTCAAGTATGAAGGATTTTTCAGGCTGAGGATAAGAGAGAATAGGCGTTGATGTTAAAGCCTCCTTCAGCTGTAGAAATGCATCCTCGCATTCTTTGGACCATTCAAATTTTTGTTTACTCTCCGTCAGCTTATGCAAAGGTCGTGCAATGTTGAAAAAACCCTTCACACACTTCCTGTAGTACGTGCAGAGCCCCAGGAAACTTCGCAGCTGATGGACATTTTCGGGGCGGCTCCAATTCTTGACTGCTGATACCTTGTCTGGATCTGTTCGTACACCCTCTGAAGAGATAATGTGACCAAGGTAGTTCACCTCACGGCGGAACAAGTTACATTTGGACGGGCTTAACTTCAAGTTGGCTTCCTTAAGCTTTTGCAGCACCTTCCTAAGATTAGCCAAATGTTCCTCAAAACTGCGTCCTATGATGATGATGTCATCCAAGTAGACAAGACAGGATTCATAAGAGAGTCCTCGTAGCACTGATTCCATAAGACGCTCGAACGTGGCTGGAGCATTGCAGAGGCCGAAGGGCATCACTTTAAACTGCCACAAGCCTTGTCCGGTTGTAAACGCCGTCTTCTCTCGGTCGTCGGGGTGTATCTCCACCTGCCAGTAGCCGCTCTTTAAATCCAGGGTCGAAAACCACTTGTGTCCGGAAAGGGTGTCCAGAGTGTCATCGATCCGTGGAAGAGGGTAACTGTCCTTCTTGGTGATGTCATTCAGGCGTCGGTAATCAACACAAAATCTGGTTGAGCCGTCTTTCTTTCGGACCAAGACGATAGGGGATGCCCAAGGACCGGATGAGGGTTCGATGACGTCATTCTCCTGCATCTCTTTCAAGAGGATCTCAACCTCTTCCTTCTTGGCGAACGGTAGTCGTCTTGGATGCTGCTTGATAGGGGGGATGATCTCCAGTGTCGATCCTATGCTGCGTTAAATTCGTGCGACCAACATCCTCGGATGTAGATGAAAACACCTGCTTGAAGTTGTCCACCAATTTTTCCGCAGCGTATCTTTGATCCGTCGATAATGATGCACTCCCAATTAATTTCGAAGTCAAGGACTCGGAAGACACAGTCTCGGAGGAATCAATTCTTCTGATGATGCAGTTTACGGGAGTACAAGTTGCCAACACTTCTCCTTTCTTGATATTCCTCGGTCTTTCACTTACATTGGCGACTCTCACAGGAACTGCATTCCTTGAAAGGTCCACAAGCGTAGATGCCACTAGTACTCCTTTTGGGCTATTACTCTGGTTAGGATATTCAATGAGGCCGAATTTAAAGCTGTTGTTTTCCTTGAGGGAGCCAGGTATTAGTACTTCTGATCTAGAGGGAATCGATAAATCTGTTTGGGCTATTATTGGATGAGCGGATTTTAAGTTATTTTCGGTGTTGAAAATTGCTATGTCTTCCCTCGTCGAGTGCAGCTCATTATTTTTAAAGTCGATAGAAAAATCAGATTTTCTCAAAAAGTCCAGTCCGAGAATGAAGGGATCTGTAATGTCAGCGACAAATGCCGTGTGATGGTAAGTGGCGCTTCCGAACATTATTTCTAAGTTCACTTTTCCTTCAATCTTGATTTTGTCACCTGTCACAGTTTGGAGAGTAACGCATGGCGGCGTCCACAAGATCTTGAGTCCAAATTGACGAGCCACATCAGTCCTAATGATGGTAACGTTGGCTCCTGTGTCCACAATCATTTCGCAGGGAAATCCATTCACATATGCGTAAATGAACAGTCCGTTGCAACCGCCAGTTCTTGGGGAAATCTGGAAAACTTTGGGAGCCGTCTTTCTTTCTGGGCGAGCTTCGCAGTTCTTTCGCACGTGGCCCTCACCGCCACATTTCCAGCACTTCAGTGGTTGTCCACTTTGGTCTTTGCGAGCCGTAATCTTCTTCAGGGTCCCCGAGATCTCCTTGATTTGTCGCTCAATTTCCGAGAAGCGAGTTGAGTTCGAATCCTGGGCGCTCACTTCCACGCCCCTGATTGAATGGCGATCCTTGCGAGATGTTTGCTGTGCAGCCTCGAACTTCATTGCGTAGACCAAACCGGATTTAAGATCTTTCATGTCCGCCATCCGGAGAGCCATCTGAACTTCTGGATTTCGCACTCCATCTATGAAGTAGTTCAGGGCCAGGCTATCGCGAACACTCGAAGGACAGTCCGAGAAGGCGAGATGGGAAAGCCTCTCAACGTCCGCTGCAAAAACTTGCAAAGTCTCTCCAGCCCTCTGGAGTCGGGATTTGAGCTGAAGTTGGCTGAATTCTTTTTGGCAGGATTCGCCAAAGCGAAGCTCCAAGGCCGATGATAAGGCTTCGAAGTCACGGTGCTTGTCCTCTGGGAAGGTCTGTAGTATGTCGGCTGCATCCTCTCAGCGAGGCTGCGAGGTGACAGGCTTTCGTGGAAGAGTCCCAGGAGTTTGCTTCTGCAACGATGAGAAACTGCTTCTTGTAAATATTCCACGAGGTCTTCCCGTCAAATGTGGCCAGTTTAATGGATGAACGAAAAGTTCCAGCTGCAGCTACACAGTCACTTGAGTTGTTGCAGGATGCTGATAATTTCGATTCAAGTTCTTTAATTTTCTTTTCCATATGGTTTTCTACTGTGGTGATTCGGTTCTCAACGCTGTCAACTTTTTCTTCTAGAACCTCCACTTTATTTTCTATGTTGGTAAATTTAGTTTCCACCAAACTTTTCATTGACGTTAGATCGCTCTTAATTTCTTCTTGACTTGAAGTTATGCTCGCGGTTAAATCACTCTTTAATTGTTCTTGTGATTTAGTTGCGCAGCAGTCATTTTTTAATTGTTATTGATTCGCAGCCATGTCATTTTTTAATTGTTCTTGATTCGCAGTCATGTCACTTTTAACAGCGTTGATCGCATCAAGGAGTTTTTGCAGTTGTTCCTCCATTGCTCGAGTAATCACCATAAAATTCCGAAGTCAAAAAGTCCTTAGGAAGAAAAGTCCGAATTCACAGGTAATTCCAAGAAAGTCCTTGAAGATGCCCCACGTTGGGCGCCAAAATTGTAACGAGTTCGTAGCACCTTCAACTTTCTTTAAATGAGCATTAAAATCTTGAGGAAGTAACTATAAATTTATTTACAAGTATGTACACTATTTACAATAAGAGCAGGAAACAATTGCTAAACATCCAGCAATTAGGCAGCACACAGTACACTGTACTCTCAACAATAACTCAGCACCACGTATCTAACGTGAACAGTAAGCAATTACAAAAGCAAAAACAACATTCGCCCAAAGCGAATAAAAACGAGCCTCTCAATAATCCAATCTGAGAAAAACTAACTGACTTGTGTTCAAGGCCAGCTTTTTATACTCTGAAGGACATTTCTACTACGTTCTATAAATATCTGGAGTATTCTGTTTATTCATAAATTCGAACAATCCATTCACGAAACTTCTAGTAAAAAGAAAACAAAAACACACTCAGCGCGAAAATGTCTTCACGCTTATTAAAGTTAGGGCAAGTGTAAAAACTGCAAAGTGTTACAGGGCCGGTATACAAGTGATAAAAGTGATATCTTCAGATACTTTTGCAACATGACGTCAGATAAAACCAAAACTAATGAAAATAAAGCAAGGCAGGAAAAACAACAACTATTTACAAGATTTGTAACAATATTTTCATCATAGAAAAAAAAATGGCGCAGTTGTTAACTGGTAATCCTGAGCTATGACCTATTGATCATACAAACTGAAAAAACACGTTTGATTTTTTTTATTCCAAAACTACAAAAAGCACCCTCCTAATTTTTTATACATAAAAAGGGTATGATGTTGTCATAACAGAAAAAAATTGTCGTGCAGTTCTTAGTTGGTAGTCCGGAGATATGACCTATTGATCATACCAACTGAAAAAACACGTTTGATTTTTTTTATTCCAAAACAACAAAAAACACCCTCCAAATTTTTTTTACATAAAAAGTATATGATGTTGTCATCACTGAAAAAAAAATTGTACAGTTCTTAGTTGGTACTCCGGAGATATGACCTATTGAACATACCAATTGAAAAACACAAAATCTGACTTCAGATGACCATTGGCAAAATTCTATTTTTCACAATCTCATTTTTGTCACTAATATTGAAGGAGAAAATAATCAGCTTTAAAATGATACGTAAACTGGCTTGATTGAATGAAAAATGAGGAAGTTATAGAGCTTTTTCAAAATGCATACCAAAAATAAAAAAGCAAAAATTCTGAAAAAATCAAAATTTCAAAAAATTCTACAACCCTAAATTTTTATTCAAAAAATCTAAAAAAATTTATTTGAGTTTATCTCATAGGTATCTATCCGTAAAAAAATATTGAACAAAATCTGAGACATGACGGCACATAGCGTTAGGCGATTTGACGTGGAATGACCCTAGTCAGTCAGTCAATCACACAAGTTTGAAATTAGTGTGTTTTCATAGGCATAACTTGGCCTTTAAAGTATGGGTGTATTTTGAGAAAAAAATACAAAGAGAGAGAGTATGGAAATTGATTTGTTGTTATTTATTCATCAATTGGGAAGAAAAATAAAGGAAAAATATAACGTCAACATAACGTCGCGTGGCACACTCAGTTTAAGGTGTACTTCTACATTTGGATATTTTTTAACCTATTTTTCGCCATAAAAATCCCGTGTTTCAACAGTAGGTCACTGGTGTATTTTGAAAAGCTTTTCAGCATTAAAAAGTGAAAAAAAAAAAAATACTAGCAATTCACTAACCAAGATTTAATGAGATAATTAACGCATTTTTCGAAACACGATATCTTAGAATCTAATTTGTCTAGAAACAGTTTTTGTCAAAAAACGACCCTAATACTATTCTCCATGTGGTCTACCTCAATGAAAATGCTAGTTTTTTTTTTTTTTTTTTTTTTGTTTTTTTTTTAATGAATTTTTTTTTAAGCACACAAGGACAAAAAATTTAAGCTTTTCCCCAAATTTTGAAGTTTAGAAAAGCGTTAAAAGCTTACTTTTCAACTATTGACTCTGATTGAGACAGACCACATTACATTTACTTAAATGTGCAGAATCTAATGGTATTAAAATAATTATGATCGATAAAGTCGCTGTTGTGTGATCATGTTTGGAAGAAAGTAACGTTAGACAAAAGAAAAAAACACGATTCCTTAGAAATTGAATTTAAAGATTTAAAAACACGTTGTCAGCAAGGGCAGAGAAAACACACTGTAAGGGCCATGCTCCACATCCAGTGTAAAACGCGAAGGCAGAAACCGAAAATCCGGGTACTTTCCATAGGTACACCATTGAATACATTTTACGCTTCTGCCTAATTTTTCTGCTTTACGTCGATGTGGAGCATGGTCCTAACTCAAGAAAAATTCCAAATATGAACAGTATTGTTTAGTATTGTTTGAACTTAGCATTGTTTGAAAGCTAAGCTTAGTATTGTTTGAAATTGGAGAATATTTTGAGACAACAAAGAAATATTGATATTTTGGTCGATTTTCATGATTTCAAGTGTGTACATGCACCCTTATTAAAAAAAAAAAAAATCAAGTTTCTTTAAATATTTGCTCTGAGATAAGACCTTCCTCGTTGTCAGTAGTACAGTAGCCCCTCCCCCTACCCGCTTATACGAATCGCATTTGTTCTAAGCAGCTTCGATTCAATAAAGCGGCTAATTCAATAATGCTGGATAGCGTTCTGTTTCTGACAATTTGATTCATTAAAGTGGTCAGTTCATTAAACCACTGATTCAATTGACAGGCGCCCACTGTAATAACTAACAAAAATCTCACACGAAACCTGTTCTTAAAATACTTATTATTTCGTTCAACTTTTTATTTTGGCATAATTTCTAATTTAAAGCTCAACAAACTAATTATAGAAAGTCAGATGAATAAGACTGAAAAATATGGAGGTTTTGTAGTGCCAGCTTTTGCTTACTGTTGCGTGCAAAAAATAAATACATAAAATCATGGTGCGCTCTCTCTCTCTCTCTAGCTAAGCTATTTAAGGTAAGTAGTCTGGTAACTTGAGTTCAAAAAATCGAATTTTTTTTTTTTTTTTGCTTAATTTGAAAGTACAATGTCCTGAGTATTTGCTGTGAAAATTGCAGACAGAAATTCGAAATATTTCGGGAGTTATAACGAGTTTCCTAGAGCGCCTCGGAGTCCAACCTTTAAGGTAATTAGTCTGGTAACTTTAACTTGGGTTCAAAAAATCGCAAAAATATTTTTTTTTTTTTTTGCTTAATTTGAAAGTACAATGTCCTGAGTATTTGCTGTGAAAATTGCAGACAGAAATTCGAAATATTTCGGGAGTTATAACGAGTTTCCTAGAGCGCCTCGGAGTCCAACCTTTAAGGTAATTAGTCTGGTAACTTTAACTTGGGTTCAAAAAATCGCAAAAATATTTTTTTTTTTTTTTTGCTTAATTTGAAAGTACAATGTCCTGAGTATTTGCTGTGAAAATTGCAGACAGAAATTCGAAATATTTCGGGAGTTATAACGAGTTTCCTAGAGCGCCTCGGAGTCCAACCTTTAAGGTAATTAGTCTGGTAACTTTAACTTGGGTTCAAAAAATCGCAAAAATATTTTTTTTTTTTTTTTGCTTAATTTGAAAGTACAATGTCCTGAGAATATACTGTGAAAATTGCAGACAGAAATTCGAAATATTTTGGGAGTTATAACGAGTTTCCTAGAGCGCCTCGGAGTTTGTTGTTGAACGTTAAACGCGTTTTTCTCAAAACATTGTTTTTCTGGTCGGCCCGGGTCCTAACTTTTTTTCTACTGAACCGATTGCTTTCAAATTTTAACAGGCTGTTCTACACACTTATAGCTCTCGTCGGAACTAACGACAATTTTTTTCACCCCTAACTTTTTATTTTACAACCCTTTCTTTGCAAAAATAAAAGGACTTTTTTTTTTCAAAGTCCGCCATTTTGTTATTTACCCTTGAAATTTAACTTCAGTCAGGGGCGGCTCCTCACTATGGGCCGGGTGGACCGGGCCCACCCAGTAAAATTGGAAGAAAAAAACTGCCTAGTAAAACATAATCGTTTTGTGTTTCAACAACCACAAAAAAAAAAAAAAAAAAAACATAGGGCATAAAATATATTTTAAACCTTCAGCTCCCTCCTCTCCTCCACATCGCTAATACAACACAAAAAAGTTTTCAAACTCCATCAATTTTAGCGCTTCGCACCTAAGCGATTCGCATTCGCACGGCTTTGAGAACGAATTCGGGGGCCAAAACAAAGTTGCCCACGCCAAGCCCACAATCGACAAGTGGGCTCTTTTTACCTGGCCCAAAATTTCCCTTTGTCCCTAACCGAAGCGGTGGAGAGGGAAGTGTCCCTCACTGGTTACAGAGGAGCAGGGAATGTCTGGCCCCTGTGTTAGGGAGAAAACTTGCTTTTCATTCCGCGCTCCTCGTTTTTCTTTTATTGATTTTTATAACACGTCTTTTTCTTTTTTAGTATTTCTTTTTTAATTTTCAAAACCTATTACCAACAGGCATAGAGATTGCCAGTTTCATTACCCCCCCCCCGTCACCTATTTGTAATACAATGCATGCATATTTTATTGATCAATTTGCGTTTGAGATTCTTATTCTCAAAATTTTTGTATGAAGACTTTATTTTTGACTTGTAGAGCGTTTGCCATTTTCTTGGTATTAGTTTGAATTTAATCTCATTTGTCGCAGTGTTGTGTTAATATATTAAAAAGTGTGTAAGTATTGTATGAACTCTAGGAATTAGGCATCCTACCGGGTGTGACATTATAAATGCTTGGAGAAGTGATAAATATTTTTAAGCTCCAAATTCTACATTTATTTAGCCGAATCATGACTGCATTTATATCCAGGACTAAAGAGAGGCTAACCCCCGCCCCCTAAAATATCAATGAAGTAGTCTGCCCCCCCCCCACCCCTCTTTGATGATCATCCCTACAACTAATATTATCACACTCAAATTGATTTTAATGTCCGAAAAAACATTTAGATGTTGAATAAAAAGTTTGCTACTGCGCATTTTTTCTTATATCTTATGACACGCAACATTAACCTTCTACTACAAATACACTAAAGCAGTTAACCAGAAAAAACAAAACTTATAACATTGAACGTTCATAAAAATACTGAGTGGATCAAAGTCTACTGTATATAAAAACTATATTCAGCTTAAAATGTATAAATGAGTACATTTATTTTGTAAATTATTATTATTTTACAAATTGCTTCCTAATTCAAGAAACACGTGGACATAAAATTTCGCAACATTTAAAAACTATATTTTGTAATATATTTTCCTGAAGATTTATAATATATGAAATATTAAATATTGTTTAAAAGCAAATCTAGTTAAATTAATGATTTATATCAGAGTTTAATAACGGTACCTAATGGTTGGGAAAAACTAGGCATTCTGCAAGATTTTTTATTTCTAACATATAACACGTTACCATGACTGTCGGTCAAATCATGTATCCGAAAAGGTTATTACCAGTTAAGCAAATATTTCTGATAAACATAATTAAATTAGTCAGTTATCCGTGTTTTAATTTTAATGTTATTCGAACCGGTAGTCAAGTTCCTTTAATTTTGATTATATTGTAAGAAAAATAAGTGTTTTAATATTGTTATGTACACTTAGTGTATTTCCTGAAAATAATTCGATTCATCTCTTTACTAGTTTGAGTACGACCATAGGTAAGCGAGTGGGACCATAACTGATCAAACCCCAGTGTATTCCAATTTATTTAAAAACATATACATGCATTAAAATTGAAAGTTAATGAAAATATCATAGCTATGGATTTGTTTTTTCATGAACTAAAATTGCAACATTTGTATCCAAATTAAAAAAAAAAAAGTAAGCATGCCCAGATCTAGTCATTTATCTTATGAGTTCCTTAATTTGATGGAGGTTTTCAGAAAGTCATGATGCAGATTGTCGAAATTTTTAGGGGGAGAGAGGGGGTGTTTTTAGGCAAAAATTTTCTTTTTGAGTATACTCCAGTAATGTTTGAGGAGGTGCGCCGTCTTGAGGCGTGACACTTTTGATGTGATGAATATTTTCACCGTCCGAAAAGGGCAAAATTATGAGAGAAACATTAGTGATCTATAGAAAGTCGGTCGTCTATGGAAAACATTGTTATTAGTATTACATTGATCGCTTAAGACTGGTGTAACATTTAAAATATAAAACCTATGTATCAAATCAAATGTGAGATAATTTTGTAATACAAATTTGTATTAATAAAATTAAATATTATTTTAAGTCGCTCAGCATTAGTTTACTAACTGTTGTTTCCTTTATTTTATCTGTGTAAGCGTTAGTGGGGAAAGATATAATTGCGGGCCCACCCACTAAATTAAGGCACGAGTCGCCACTGACTTCAGTAGTTCCGACCAGAATGACATGTCTATAGATTAAGAATAATCAAGAATATTTGATTTCAGATAACATCAAGAGCCAAAATCACCCGGGCCACCCACGTGCATTTTTTTTTTGAAGTTCCATCTTCGAGTGACAATAAAAATAGTAATAAACTATTACATTTTTTCAAATATTTTTTTTTTTATATTTTCAATATGTAAATAAAAATACTCTTAAAATTCAAGATGATTCATTTTTATTTTCCTATAAAAAACCACCCTCCAAAAAAGTCATAAAAATAGGCATAAGTTACCAGACTACTACCTTAAATCTTTCGCGAATGTTCCCTTACGTCAGAAAATGCACAGATGACAACATCTTTATCTTTCATTATGTCCCGTTCCTTATTGGATGATAAAATATATGCTTCCTAGTCCAATGTACACCTGAAAATTAATGATGCATTTTATTTTTAAAAGGGTTGAAATAAGATAATGTATTCAACGTAAGATAAGTAATAAACTGAAAAATCCGTCGTGTGCAACTTATTTCTTTGAAGGAAAGATAGTTATTAATAGTAAGAAGTTTTAACGCCAATTTATCCCGAATTTGACTCCAAAGGAACCTCCCCCGGAAAATTTTCGAAGTTGAAACCTTAAGAAAACAACCAAAATGTAACAAAACATTTCTAGTCAATGTTTGGTAATGGTAGGGTTGGAAGACAAGACTCATGCAGAGGGGTCAGGGCATCAAACAGAGAAATTTTCAAAAGTGTTATCGAAAGTCAATTCAAAGCAAATTTAACTATTGTTAGGAAGAAAGGGAGGTAGGGATTCCTACTGGAAATTTTTTCAAAATTGAAATCTATTTTAGACTTTTTGAGGACGTTATGGGACCAGAGGCTTCTTCGGGAAGTTCTTCAAAATTGAAGTTTAAAAAATTTTTAGCCTACCTTTATTAACTTTAAGGAATTGGGGAAAATTCCAGAGTTCTTTAAAGAGTTTTTTCAGCTAAGCTTCGAAGCAAGCAAAAAAAGAAAAAAAAAAACCCAAATTCGCATCTCAGTAAGACAGAGTTGAAGGGCTTGGAGGATGAAGGGGCTAAGTTGCATTTTAAAAAATGAACACTCTGTACAATGGTAAGCAATGGATATAGGTAGGTAAGCAAATAAAACTTAGTACATCAAACAGTAGATGTCAATAAACCAATTTCATACGCACTCTAATGACAGAACCAGAAAACAAAAAAGCTGCAACAACTGCAACAATAAAACTTTGAACTTTAATTACTCGCAAATTTCTGTTTTGTCACACAACCCCTTCAAATATTTGCTGGCCATGACATAATACGAGCGTATCAAATGTATTTGTTTCACTGAAATTTGTTTTTATGATCTCATTTGTTATGGTACTTTCATGTAAAATCCCAAATCGAAATTGCGAGTACACCGTTAAAAAGATAAGTATTCCATCTTGCCTGCGTTCTGTGTATTCAGCTTCTCAACAAGTGGGTCAATAACAAATATGAATCTTAGTGCATAGTTAACTCCGGCATTCAGAGCGCTTCGTCAGATGATTTCTGTTTCTGTCGAGGGTTCGTAAAGTGTGTTTCGCGTATTTTGAAATGTACACTTTCACGCTGCGGCATGTCGCGCCAGTCGGGCTTCCGTACTTCGCGCGAAAGTAACGCAATCCTGTTAAAGTACATCTCAGTACTATGTTCCGACAGGCGTTTGAGTGTTTTTGACGTCATACCCTATTCAACGTAAGTACGATGTGTTCTTTCACATTTTCGGTGGAATAGATTCAATTAAAAGTACATTGTTAAAACTGCAGGTTGCACTAGTCACCTTTAGGGGTGAAACGTTGTAGCACTAGCGGTACCCCCTGAAGGATTTAGATTGAGAACAGGCAGGCTCTCTTTATTTATCTATTTCGTTTTGGGTTAATCTAGGTGGAGGAAAGAAGCTGGCTTTTATTGAAGAGTTTATTGATAACATCTTGCTGGACTACTTATTCTGGGCGTGTGGGAATACGCATTAGTCACACACGATTTCCCATCCAACGGCATGTCCTTCATCAAATCATATATTATTGGCTTTTGGATCTGTATTTCAGGGTTGTTTTTACTTTCCGATTACACTTCAGCAGGATAGAACCACTTGACTCCTTATGGCACCCTTGAAGGTGCCATTTGGTTCCATGTGGTACCCTGTGGGTGACCCACCCTACTAAAAATGACCCATAGAAATCAATAGAAAAATCTATTGATATCAGTTCAGTTCTATTGATATGAACTGATTTCTACGGATGTCTCTACTGATATCAATAGACCCATAGAAATCAATAGAAAAATCTATTGATATGAACTGATTTCTACGGATGTCTCTATTGATATCAATAGACCCATAGAAATCAATAGAAAAATCTATTGATATGAACTGATTTCTACGGATGTCTCTATTGATATCAATAGACCCATAGAAATCAATAGAAAAATCTATTGATATCAGTTCAGTTCTATTGATATGAACTGATTTCTACGGATGTCTCTATTGATATCAATAGAAGCTATTGATATCTGTAGCCTATTGATCATATCCTCAATGGATATCAATAGATTTCTATGGTTGTCTCTATTGATATCAATAGAAGTTAAACTTAAGTAAGTCTCGGTATAATTAGTGAGCTATAGGAAGGTTATTAATAATAATTTTTAAAAAGCAGAAGAGTTTAAACTTTATAAATAAAGATAAATATAATTTTTAAATAATTGATTTTGACTGAAATTAACTGATAAAATTTCTGACTTTTGAAAATATATGATATTACAGATTCATGGATTCATGGCATCCTAAGGAGCCAAATGGTATCTTCAAAGGTGCCACAGGGAGTCAAGTGGGTGTACTGGTTCCCCTGGTACTGTAACGTTTCTACCTTAACAGGGACGTAACTAGAGGGGGGCAGACGGGACTCGTGCCTCGGGCGCCAGATGTTAGGGGCGCTGAACTGGCTAAGTAACTGCATCATTTTCTTTTCATTATTTGTAAGAAAAAAGACAAAATTTTAAAAGACAGCTTTCCCTAAAAAGAAATAAGCTCAATGCAGGCACAGGCAGAAAATTAAAGAAATGTCTTAATGTGGAAAAGGCGCGGGAAAGATCGACGGAGAGAAAGTGAGGAGGGTGCAGTAAATGGCATGAATATATATGTATATTTTTTAGAGAGTAACCAGTAAAAGTGTTTCACTTGTCCCTTTGGCTTTGAGAAAGTACTGTATATATTTAGTTGTGCTTTTTATTCATTTTCTATGCAATTATACATTAAGTATACCCGTACGAGTATATGACGGTCCCATTGTTGGCGTTATAATTTTTTTTGACCAATATTTTATTTTATTTTAATGGGGGGGGGGGGAGGGGGCGCCGAAGCGAAGTCTTGCCCCTGTTCAAAAATGGCCTAGTTACGTCCCTGTATCTTAAAGGTGCTTTGTGCAATCTGTAGTTTTAACAGACTCACGAAAAATAAAATATCTCGAATTTTATTTTTAATCCATTGCCAGTTATTAAAAATATATGAATTAATTGATTATTAATAAAAATACTCTTTTAAATGAAAATCTTTTTCAGAAAAAAAAATCGTTTGCCAAAAAATGTAATAACAATAATAATAAAATAAAACAAATAAATAAATACACAAAATATCGTCTGTACAGTTATTTCTTGTAAGATTAAGAGTTAGTCATTTTTTCCCAGCCCGCATTTCTGCCATGTTTGCTGAGTCGGAGTTAGAGTCGAGTATTCAGAGGTGGAGTTGAAAAGTCGGAGTTTGCAGTCGTAGTCGACAGGCGGAGTCAAAGCCAAAGGCTCTAAAATTCTAATGGTAGGATTCGGTCATTTTTTCTGAGCCTACATTCCTGCCACAGTTGTATAGAGTCGGAGTCCGAGTCAAGAATTCGGTATCGGAGTCGGAGTCATCCGTCGGAGTCGATAGGCGGAGTGAGAATCGAAGGCTCTAAAATTCTAACGGTAGGATTTAATCATTTTTCCGAGCTCGCATTTCTGCCATGTAGTGGAATCGGAGTCAGTCAGAGTTGAGGAGTCGGAATCAGCCTTTAAAACAGCTGATTCAGAAAAATATTTTCCATACATTCTTCATCAAAGCCATTTTCTAATCTCTCTTTTCAATGCAGACTTAAGTTTTTTGAACTGTTCAAAATTGAACGAAAAATCAAATCAAAAAGTGAAATATAGGAATGAGGTGTCCTTGCCGAGATCTTTTGAACAAAAAAAAAAAAAAAAGGACAGTTCATTGAAAAGTTATTGTGCGGGGGGGGGGGGGGAGCAGACAGACCCACCGACACACAAAATCCCCATCTGAAAACAATACTTCCCAATTTTTAATTTTTCGATATTTTTAAATTTTTTTTGACTACTTCTTGGACTTTGGAATATTTTAAAGATGCATCAAGCTACTGTTAATGCTTTTTTCGTCTCTTTTACTTTTCTGGGAAAGTAGGCTAACATGGATCTGGTGGATCTTGAATGGATCTGGTAAATAGAAGATCAGCATTCTAATAAAAGGGGTCATAAGCCTTCTTTGGCCGGCCACCTTGTCTAGTGGTCAGAGTAGTCTGCCATGAATGGTGTGGCCCCGGGTTCAAGTCCCGGCTTGGGCATGGATGTGCTTTCTCTCTCATGTCTTGCCTTTCTTTGGGAGAAAGGTTGCCTACCCTATAAACGGGTACCTATGGTGTGCGTGTACTGTGGAAGTCGGACTTCACACCAAATAACGGTGCAGTTGGAAAAGTGAAGCAGCGCACCCCAAATTGCCAGCCTGGCTGGCACACGACAAAAAAAAAAAAAGCCTTCTTTGAATTCATGCTTGGTGGATATACGGGCCTTGACTTCCTACCCTAAACTGCGCCACTGAAAGGCACTCTATTCTTTAATATCACCACTGGTAAAGAGATTGAAAATTACGTGCCCCTTCTAGCTCGGCTGGCTTGGACTTCTACCGTTTTTTTTTTTATTATTATTTTTTTTTTTTTTTTGTTCAGCTGAAAGCTTGGAAATTATTTGTGGAAAAACTAAAACCGAAAATGATTGCACTTTATTTTAGATTTCTTGCTGGGAGGAATGATTACACTTTGTTCTAAATTTATTGAGTGTAGCATTATTTTAAAGACTCTTATTTTCTGACTGACTAGAAAAAAAGGGGGAATGAGAAGAAAGAGAGAAATGTAATTTGCTAACTAATAATTGCCATGTGTTGAATGGTTTGGGGTCAAAATATCGCGGCCGAAATGTCGCGGGCCAAAATGTCGCGGCAAAAATGTCGCCGAGCCAAAATGTCGCGGGCTAAAATGTCGCGGGCCAAAATGTCGCCGGTCCAAAATGTCGCCGAGCCAAAATGTCGCGGGCTAAAATGTCGCGGGCCAAAATGTCGCCGGTCCAAAATGTCGCCGAGCCGAAATGTCGCGGGCTAAAATGTCGCGGGCCAAAATGTCGCCGGTCCAAAATATCGTCTGCCCAAAATGTCGCGGGCCAAAATGTCGCCGGGCCAGAATGTCGCCGGTCAAAAATGTCGCCAGGCCAAAATGTCGCCGGTCAAAAATGTCGCCGGGCCAAAATGTCGCCGGTCAAAAATGTCGCCGGGCCAAAATGTCGCCAGTCAAAAATGTCGCCGGGCCAGAATGTCGCCGGTCCAAAATGTCGCCAGTCCAAAATGTCGCCAGTCCAAAATGTCGCCGGGCCAAAATGTCGCCGGTCAAAAAGGTCGCCGGGCCAAAATGTCGCCGGTCCAAAATAACGCCGGTCCGAAAGGCCGCCGGTCCAAAATGTTTCCAGTCCAAAATATAGCCGTTCCTAATTCCTAAATGACACTAAGTGCATAGTACAGATTTAATGTTTCCAGCAATTCACAAATTCAATGCAGCTTAATTATGTAGCTCAATTTTACTAATAAGCTTATCACGATATGATAAATACACCTGTTTAGTAACTTTTTTTAAACGTAACAGTTTAGAAAATTAGCTTAATTTATTAACAAAAATGTAACTAAATTGATTTCTTCTAACGCTTAAATTATTTAAGTACCAAAATAATGCCATAGTTTATTCAGGGCTGTACTAGGGCCCAGGGACGCTAAATTTCTTCCTTTTTAATACGCTTTTATTAGTTTCACATGTGGGTTTGTTTGTTTTTTGTTTGTTTGTTTGTAGGTATGTAACTCTGACAAGGGGACCTTACAGGTTGTCACTCACCGATTTTGATGAGTTTTATATATTATGTAGAGGGACCCACCCTAAGTATTTTAGCAAAAGGATATGCCCCAATGCGCCTTAGTTTCCGAGATATAACGACGATCCAAAGTTCAGCTCGAAGTTATTATAGAGGTACGGTTGAGCAGTGGTCACAACAGCGGCCGTAGCCCAGTGAGCAAGGTCCCCCACTTCGACCGCTGGAGGTCTGGGGATCGAGTCCCGTGACGTATTTTTTTTTTCTTTAATATCGAAAAAAATTCGATAGTTAATGGAAAATCGTTTAATTATTCATTTTTATTTTATTTATTTATTCATTTAGAAAATAATTTTTTTTTTTTCAATTTTTAATATTGTTAATTCACGGGACTCGATCCCCAGACCTCCAGCGGTCGGAGTGGGGGACCTTGCTCACTGGGCTACGGCCGCTGTTGTGCCCACTGCTCAACCGTACCTCTGTAACAACTTCGAGCTGAACTTTGGATCGTTATATCTCAAAAACTAAGGCGCATTGAGGAATATATTTTTGCTAAAATACTTAGGGTGGGTCCCTCTACATAATATATAAAACTCATCAAAATCGGTGAGTGATAACCTGTAAGGTCCCCTTGTGAGTCAAAGATAAAATTCACGTTCTTTACAAACGTAAAAGTAATATGTTAAAAACCATTATTATTACTAAAGGCTAAACTATATTGCATGTTGATGCATAATAAGTGCATTTGCCATTAGTTCTGAGCAAGGCCGTAGCCAGGATTTTTTTTCGGGGGGGGTTCGAAGTGAAGAAAGTTTGTTTGAAAAAAAAATAAACAATGCAACTTTTATGACGCAATGGGAGCAAAGGATGTTTGTACGGAGGGGGGGGGGGGCAAGGGGGCACCTGCTCCCCTTCACTTCCGAAAGTAAAGGGGCCCTGCCCTTCACTTTTTAGAGCGAAAAATTAACGGTCGGTTATTTACTGGGTGGATTGATTTATTTCATGAAAATTAAAAACTGAAAATAACACAAAAATGTTTTTTTTTCCTCATCTTATTTCACAAGAAAGGAACTTTGAATTGCAAAGGGGATATCTACAGTAAAATCCATCCTGCATTTCAGACTGTATTAAAGTTTTTGGAGGTCATTTGTTAAAATCCAATAATATAGGCAAATTTTACAGAAAAAAAAACAACTTTAGGGTGCCGCCCTAAGCTCCTCACAAACTTCTTTTGATCCCCCAATTTCTTGGTGCACCAGCCACCTATGATTGGGAGTATGTTGGACTAACAGGAAGGAGAGCGAAGTTGAGGTAATGGACAAGATGTTAATCAATAGGCTTTTGGGAAGAAGGAAAGGAGTCTTTCTCCTCTCCTGCATTATTTTTCAAATAAATTTATCAGAATTTATGACGACATCATGTTTGAAAAATTGAAGAAAAGATAATTAAAGAAACTCTGCGACTTGGTGACGTGGGATCCGTGGGACCGAAGGAAGGAACATAAAGGAGTGCGACGATAAATTGCTATGTGCTATAGGGGTCGAGAAATATAGTACAAAACACTTCGCACCCAGAAAACAAAGAATGCATTTTCGTTAACTCATCACCTCTCCATTGATAATAACAATAACTGATTTAAACATCTGTATCTGTTTTTACTGTGATCAATGTGTTAAGAGATAGAAGTTTTTAAAAAATCTTATACTTTTTGCTAATTTGTTCGCAGTAAGCCCAAAAGGGGACCACACTTGTTTTGTGGCGTAAAGGAGAGGATCTTCTGTCTCTTTCCATGATAAATAAATCTCAACGACAAGTGCCATAAATTTTGTTATCCCGTTAAAGATTATAGACCAGCAGGAGAGACGGAATAATTTAAGTTTTAAGTTGAAAAGATAGAAAAAAACTCCTTTGGCGAAATAGTGCGCAGAACTATGGGTCATTCCATGTCAAGTGTCCCAAACTTCGAGAAAATCCCCACTCGACCCCCTCCGATTTTAATGAAAATTTTTTTGGATGTACATATAAAACTTGCATGAAACCATACCAAATTATAGCTCTATAAGCCATATGGTTTAGACAATAAAAATTATTTTAGAAAGGCCTCTTTTTCGTGTCTTGAAAAAAAATCACCAAATCGTCAAGTTTGTGCTTTTATTGCTCGCGATCTAAGACGATTATCAGGCTCAAATTTGGTGATTCTGATCACTGTTTATGGTAGAATAGCCTACTTGTGTAACAGAAGCTCCACGCACTGTAGATTTTTTGCAGTTTGCTGCCAAAGTTGGTAAAAAATCGTATTTTGGCAAATTTGACCACACGTTATCAGCTTGTATCTGCTGAGAGAATGACTTTCTGAAGCTAATTCTTTCCTCGTTTGTAACATGATAGTTCGTCCGAAAGGTGTGCAAGTGGCATCTCGATAGCTCAAATAATTGCTGAATTATGCGAGTTGAAATTCCAGTCAAATTTCTTTTTTCTCAATTTTGTCTCAATTTCAAAGGGCAATATCTCGCAAGGGTCATCTTGAATTTCAATTTTCTTTACATCATTGGAAAGAACACACTTTTCTTAACTAAAAAACGTTATTTTTATTTTTGAGACAAACCAGTTTCAAGGGGATATTGCAGATCAAAAATGTGTACGTCATTCAACGTGAAATTAAAGAAAAAAAGACATTGACCTCAAAAGTTGATGTCAATTTGTTCTATTAAAATTTACAGGAGCTATTGTTTTTATGTTCTGATAAAAAAAACCTTTTTTAGATATTTTCGAACTTTAGTTTTTGTGTGCGCATCCGTAAAAACTCAAAAAATGGAAAAAAATAAAGTTTCGTTTTTAACAGAAATAATTATCTTCTTATCGCTGCTATAAGAGCCTGAGTCTTTTCCAATGTATTATTTTTAAGCTCTTGAAACAGAATTTCGGATAATATGTCACTTGGCAAGGTGTCATTAATATTTTAAATTCATAAAAAGCATTGTTTCCTTTTTCAAAAAAAAAAATAAATAAATAAAAACAATTAATAAAAGAGATAAATAATAAATTAAACAGTTAATATGGTGTGTACGTGATAAAAAATATGTATAATAGGATTGCAGAGCTATTTTTCTAAAAAGCGATAAGGAAAGTTTTCGCTTGAGTTGAATATTGCAATTATTCCCACCGTGTAAATAAATGATAACAATAGTAATTGAACATATGATAAGTAGTAATTGAAAATCCATTCTTTATACTGCCGAGGATGTGTCTTTCAGCCTGTGATTGCAATTTGCCCATAAACAAAAATGATGAAAAATGGGAAAATGCTTTTTATGACCTTGAAACATTAATGACCTATAACCTTGCCAAGTGACATATCATCCGAAATTCTGTTTCAAGAGCTTAAAAATAACACACAGAGAGACTCAAGCTCTTATAGCAGCGATAAGAAGATAATTATTTTTGTTAAAAACGAAACTTTTTCTTTTTGCCTTTTCCTGAGTTTTTATGAATGCGCAATCAAACACTTAAGTTCAAAAATATCTAAAAAAGGGTTTTTTCATCTGAACATAAGTACAATAGCTCCTGCAAATAATAATAGAACAAATTGACATCAACTTTTGAGGTCTATGTCTTTTTTTCTTTGATTTCACGTTGAATAACGTACACATTTTTGATCTGCAATATCCCCTTGAAACTGGTTTGTCTCAAAAATAAAAATAACGTTTTTTAGTTAAGAAAAGTGTGTTCTTTCCAATGATCTAAAGAAAATTGAAATTTAAGATGACCCTTGCGAGGTATTGCCCTTTGAAATTGATACAAAATTGAGAAAAAAGAAATTTGACTGGAATTTCAACTCGCATAATTCAACAATTGTTTGAGCTATCGAGATGCCACTAGCACACCTTTCGGACGAACTATCAGGCTACAAACGAGGATAGAATTAGCTTCAGAAAGTCATTCTCTCAGCAGATACAAGCTGATAAGGTATGGTCAAAATTTGCCAAAATACGATTTTTTACCAACTTTGGCAGCAAATTGCAAAAAATCTACAGTGCATGGAGCTTCTGTTACACAAGTAGGCTATTCTACCCTAAACAGTGATCAGAATCACCAAATTTGAGTCTGATAATCGTCTTAGGTCGCGAGCAATAAAAGCACAAACTTGACGATTTGGACAGTTCTTTCAAGACACGAAAAAGAGGCTTTTCTAAAATAATTTTTACTGGCTGAACCATAAGGCTTATGGAGCTATAATTTGGTATGATTTCATGCAAGTCTTATACATACATCCAAAAAAAATTTCATCAAAATCGGAGGGGGTCGAGTGGGGACGCCTCGTACACTTGACATGGAATGACCTCTATTCAAGTTTGTTCAAAGGATTTTTTTATTTTTATTATTATAATTTTTCTTTATATCATCAAAAACCTCAGACCCGTCACAACTTCGGGGGAGGGGGGGGAACCTCCGACCATCAAACCTTGAATTTTTTTTTTCTTCTTTTTTAGTTGAATACTTTTTAAAAACTTTTGAGGTTTGAAAATTTCGGGGGGGGTTCTGACCCCCTGACCCCCCCCGCTGGCTACGGCCTTGGTTCTGAGTAGGGCATCGATCGTCCACAAAATGCATATTATAAGTGCAAGTAAACTTAGCGGATATTCAACAGTTTTCAAAATCTTCTTTTGAATTTGATTTACTCTAAAAGCGTATTTTTTAGTTTTTTTTAAAGTATATTTAGGATTTTTTTTTTTTTTTTTTTGCACACTAAGAAATTAAACAAATAAATTTGCTGTAAAGGCTTTTTTTTTGCCTTTTGCAAAAACGGAATACCGTTTAATCACCGCGTAGCCGGCAATTTTCTTCTAGAACATTTTCTTTAAGAGTTATTGGGGACGTTTGAAATCAAATTAGTTCATGTAATTATTGCTTTCTTTGTAACAACTAAGTGGTGGAAGGGGAGGTGAAATTTCAAGAGAAAAAATGGTATTATATTCAACTCCACATTTAAATACTGATTGTAACGAAGGTACAGTACTATGTCTGAGCTGATTAACACCAGAAATGAATAAGCATCTCTACCTTTAAGATTCTTCTACAAACACAATTTTGTCTGAATACTTGCATTACTTCTTGATATACATCACTCACAAATAATGAAAAATAAAAAGTTCAATTGCTCTGCTTCCTCGATGATGTGGCGTATCTTCTGAAGGCTTCTTATGGGCCAATTTTTATTTGATTTCGTCTGAACCTTCTTCAGACATAGTAATCACGCTATGCTGAAAACGTTCCATTACATTCTTGCATGTAAAAACTTGGAAGAACTAGCGGCAAAAACCAATCAGCACTGAACCACATATTCGTTGGTATATGTATGTACCGAATTTCATTCCAATTTACGCAGTAAGTTTTGTGGTAGAGTCGCCCCAAAAAAATAAACGATAAAATTGAATTCAGCACACATCAGAACGTGTAAATTCTTCCAAATTGACAATTTTTCACTGATCCAATACTTTCTTTTACACATTTTATGAAGAAGAAAATAAAAACACCTCTATCACTTAAATTATATAGACTTGCTTTCTATCATGTAAGAAATTTTAACAAAAACAAATGTCAAACATTGTATATCTGTCTTATTCATTTCACATTTCTTCAACTTCTTTTTTAACACATAAATTTTCCTTTCGATATCAATTAAACTTGGCTTGAGCTGCTAATCTATTCGTTTTTAAGTTGGTAGATAGCGAGTCACGGTGAAATAAGCTATTGTAAATAAATAACGAACGCTTGTTTGATAATTATTTGTTTCTTGGAAAACGCTCGAAACGGTTACAAGCCGAAAGGGTAATTTTTTTTTTTAGTATTTTTCAAAAATTTTAGTCCATTCTATCATAAACGCACACGTTCATCAACAGCAATTAGCAATCTTTTGCTAATTTGGTGTAAAAAAGCCTTTTCATATAATTTAATTTTTGGTACTATCAATGTCGGATCTTCTACATTTTTGTCTGACGACATTTGAACTGGCGACATTTTTGACCGGCGACATTTTGGACAGGCGACACTTTGGACACGCGACAATTTTGACCGACGACGTTTTGAACACGCGACATTTTTGACCGGCGACATTTTGAACACGCGACATTTTTGACCGGCGACATTTCGGACACGCGACATTTTGGACCGGCGACATTTCGGACACACGACATTTTGGACCGGCGACATTTTGGCCCACGACATTTTGGACCTTCGACATTTTTGCTCGCGACATTTTGGACCGCGACATTTTGGACCGGCGACATTTTGACCAGCGACATTTTAGACCGCGACATTTTGGCCCGGCGACATTTTGGACCGGCGACATTTTGACCAGCGACATTTTAGACCGCGACATTTTGGCTCGGCGACATTTTGGACCGGCGACATTTTGACCCGCGACATTTTGGCCCGCGACATTTTTTCCCAGCGACATTTTGGCCGCGACATTTTGGCCCACGACATTTCGGCCGCGACATTTTGGGCGTATACCGTGTTGAATATTTTTCATTTAAAGATTTCTATTCAAAATGATTAGGATTTTTTCTATGCGTTTTCTAATTGAAATATCTTCATTTTCCGAAAACACTTTCTTTTTTCTCTTGAGTAAAGCGCAAGGGCTCCCTGACCCTCTTAGGTTGCACAACTGCCTGGTGCCATCTAATGAATTATTATTAGCAATAATTATTTATTTATTTATGTATTTCAAGCTAAAAGTATGTAAATAATTTAAGAGTAAACTTAAACCGAATAATAATAACTACCTTTATTTAAAAAAAAAAAAAATCCGAATTTTTTTTTCGGGGGGGGGGCGTGGGGGGGTATAAGAGAGACAGACCCTCTGGGGCATAAAGAGACCCTTATATACACCTTTGAAAACAATGTTAATAGAGAATGGGCTTTTTTCTTAAGGATTTTTTTTTTTTTTTTTTGGAGCAAACACGAACCGAACACCTACTTTTGAAAAAATCTTTCTCGATTTCGGGGGGGGGGGGGCCTCGCCCTCCTTAAATACGCTTTTGAAGTAAGCTCATCTGCTTCTACTCCCCACCCCCTCCTCTCATCAAAAAAAAATTAAATCAATAAATAAAACATCAAATAAACATAATCACCCTCATCCTTAAAATTTTAATTTTTAAATGATCCAAGCTTCGCTCCCTTAATGTAAAGAACATATATCGGTATTTAAAATGGGGAGTAGAAGGCTGTAGCACGACGAAATAACCCGATAGAAGAAAAGCTAAAACTCGAAAAATATATATATTTTTTTTTACCATTGAGATCAGGCGATTAGGATCTTAAAAATACAGGTTTGACCCACAGAGTGCCCACAGCTATTACCATCAAACTCATAGAAAATTCTACAGAACTATGAGAATCAGGCGCCACATGGATACTATTGCTGTGTTATTCAGATAATTTGAACACGTATTTGCATGAAAGGAAATAAAAACTGAAAAATTCAATAAAATTGAAAATTAGGGGGCCTGGCGCCCCACAAAAAAATGTTTGGTCAGATCAATGGATAAAACAGGTGCAATGGATAAAACAGGAATAACGTTGTAAGCGGTATGTAACGTTTATACGGGTTTTGTTACTCCATGGTATTGGAGGCAGATGCTGCCACCGCTTTTAAGGAGTAAGGTTACACAATTTTCTTAAAGAGTCCAAAGAGATCTTAAAATTTCGCTTTTACAACGAGTAATTTAATTGCAGTTTCAAGACTTCAATGTCCAAAAATTTTCGGAAGAGAGTTCTTTTCCCGCTTCTTCTTCAATACCTTGGTCAAACATTGCCTCAAATGGCATTTTAGAGATTTAAAATTCAAACAGTTAACGGTAATTGATATCCCCCTTACTTTTCCATAGTCTTTAGCTCTAAAATGTGTTTTTAGAAATGAGAGAATTCCCGAATTACAGTCTCTATACCCAAAAAATTTCCGCAAGAGTCCCTAAATCCTTTTATTATCATAAACGTTGTCAGACAAAGCCTAAACAAGAATCATGGCGGAAGCGGCGCTATTGAATTATTTTAAAAAGTTTTTGTTCTCTTTTCCTTTCACGCATGGCTCTCGTTTTTAGAGGGA